>PVJN01006836.1:0-73229 GCA_004026805.1 Lasiurus borealis
AAGAACATTATAAACTGATGTACAAAAGGATAGATACAGAGGCAGTAAAGCCTCAAACGGACTGAAATTATAGCAGGAAGATTAAAGTTAGGTGGGGTAGATGGGAGATCAATCAAGGGACTTGTATGCATGCATATAAGCATAACCAATGAACACAGACACTGGGGGGGGTTGGGGTATGCCTGGGAGGGAGGGGGGGGCATGGAGAAACATGTATAAAAAATTAATAAAAATAAAAAAAAGAAATTTAAGTTTAAAAAAAAATCTCTCAAAAGAAATTTCAATCATTGTACCATTGATATTTGGCTCTGTTGACTAATGAGTTTGCCGACCACTGTCCTAGAAGAAACCATAACCAGCAAAATCTCAGACTTCTCTCACAGCAATATGTTTACTGATATATCTTCTAAAGCAAAGGAAACTAAGGAGAAAATAAACAAATGGGACTACTTCAAAATAAAAAGCTTCATAGCAAAAGAAACCATCAACAATGCAAAAAGAGAGTCTACTGTATGTGAAAAAATATTTAGCAAATGATACATCTGACAAAGCATTAATATCCAATGTATATAAGAAACTCATATAGCCTAACAAAAGGAAGACAAACAATCCAATTAAAAAATGGGCAAAGTACCTAAATAGAAACTCCTCCAAAGAAGAAATACATATGGCCAAGAAACCTATGAAAAAAATACTCAAAAGTCAATAATCATCCAAGAGATGCAAATCAAAACAACAATTAGGTACCATCTCATACCTCTCAGAATGGCTAGCATCAGCAAATTGACAAATAACAAGTGCTAACGAGGATGTAGAGAAAAAGGGAACCCTAGTACATTCCAAGCAGGAATGCACACTGGTGTAATAATTATAGTGTGGAGTTTCCTCAAAAAATTATATATGAAACTTCCATTTGACCCAGTGATCCAATTTATAAGAATATATCCTAAGAAACCTGAAGCTCCAATCAGAAAGAATCTATGACCTCTATGTTCATAGAAGCACAATTTACAATAGCTAAGATCTGGAAACAGCCCAAGTGACCATCAATAGATGAGTGGATAAAAGAGCTGTGGTACATTTTTTACCATGGAATACTATGCAGCAGTAAAAAAAAAAGAATATTGAATATTGGGAGTGGAAGATGGCAATTGGCAAGACAACAGGGAGAGAGAGAGTATGTGAATGAGTGAGGGGGTGAAAGAGGAATGTGTGGACATGTGTGGTGAGTGTGTATGTGAGCTAGAGACAGATCATGCAGGACTTCGGGGACTGGCACCCAGGCAGTCTTAGACTGCGAGACCCTGCTGCCACTGCAAACTCCCAAGCGGCCGGCGCTGGCACAGAAACGATGCCATCTTTAAGGGAAAAACTGCTGTGTCTAGGATTCTAGCATCACCACCACCTAGACTGGCCTCAGACATAAATCAGGACCCTACAGACACTCTGGAGAAAGGCCTGCTACCACAGCTGCAGACCTAGGAACAATGAGACTCCAGACATCCCAGTTGCAGATTTCTGTGAGCCACAGAGTGCATCCCCCTCCTTTCCAGCTTGCCACAGTTGCTTAAGGCCTGCACAACCCATATGTGTGAGCAGGCCTATGGCCGACACAGGGCAGCTGTGTAATCCTGCCTCCTAGCAGGCCAGGGACTCTGATTATGGCTTGTGTGCATGGACTGACTTTTGGAACATGTGCAAGATCGTCCTGAATACCACTGACTTTCATTCTCAGCGTACATGCGGGGACTCTGTTTCTCATCACAAGTGCACAGGGACCCTGATTCTTGGAGCACACACAAGACCACACCAAGCTCCAGATATTCTGATTCTCGATTCTCAGTGTGAGCACATGGGGACTCTGATTCCAAGCACACAATTGGGGACTCTGATTTTTGGTGCTCACATGTGGGTACTCTGTTTTGCAGCACGTGTGTGGGGACACTGATTCTAGCACACATGCGGATCTGAAGCAAGCACCAGTGACTCTGATTCTTGACACAAACATACGGGGACTCTGATTCTGGGTGCATGTGGCTCCTGCTGATCCACCACAACCACACATCTCAGTGTCTGAGCTCTTTAGTGACACTTGGGTGACAACACACTCCCACCACACATGGCTCAGCACCAAACAATTCAGTGCTTTGACCTTCTGGTAATAGCTAGAATGGGGACACAACATAAAAATCTCCAAAGGAAAGAAAAAAGTGGAATCACCAAGAATTAAAATAAATGAAATGGAGGCATGCAATATGTTTGAAAAAGAATTCTGGGTAATGGTCAAACAGTTCATAAACTGGATGGACCAGAAAATCAACAACTTATACAAAAATCAGGAATAAATAAAAAGTGATGTAGCTACAATCAAAAACATAATGCACAGTTTCAATAGTAGAATAGGAGAAGCAAAGGACCAAATTAATGAGTTAGAAGATAAGGTAGAGAAACAAACCCATCTGAACAGCAACTGGAGTACAAAGTTAAAGAGCAGGAGTAGAGCCTAAGGGACCTTTGGGACAACATGAAATGAAATGACATATTATAATAGGAGTGCCAGGAGGACAAGAGGAGCAGCAAGGATTAGAGAATCTATTTGAAGAAATAATGACAGAAACGTTTCCTGATATGGGAAAAAAAAACATCAGATAAGTACAGAGAGTTCCAAGCAAAAGGAATCCAAAAGACCCAAACCAAGTCACATCATAATTACAATGGCAAATGTTAACAACAAAGAGAGAATCTTAAAGGCTGCAAGAGAAAGACAGAAAATTACCTACAAAGGATCCCCCATCAGATTATCAAATGAGTTCTCAACAGAAACACACCAAGCTAGAAGGGAATAGAATTAAGTATACAAAGTGATGCAAAACAAAAAGGCTGAATCCAAGAATACTCTATCCAGCAAAACTATCAATCAAAATTGAAGGGGAAATCAGGGGCTTTCAGAAAAAAAAAATGCTAAGGAAGTTTATCACTACCAAGCCAATGATGCAAAAAATGCTAAATGTAATGCTGTAAAAAAGAAGAAATATAAAGGGAGTAAGGAACATAGGCATAAAGTACCGAAATGGCTACAAACAAGTACCTGTCAATAATAACATTAAACGTAAAGACATTAAATGCTCCAATCAAAAGACATTGAGTGACTGAATGGATAAGAAAACCTGACATATATATACTGAGTGGCCAGATTATTATGACCACGCCATCAGGACTTTGTTGGGCCACGTTTTGCCTTCAGTACTTTAGCAATTCTTCTTGGCATTGACTCCACGAAATGTTGAAAGGTGATGCGAGGAATTTGACACCATGCCTGATGAATAGTACTGCCCAGTTCTGTGAGATTTGATGGTTGTGGAACCAGCTGCCTGATGGCTCTTTTAACTTTGTCCCACAAAGGCTCAATTGGATTCAGATCTGGTGATTATGGGGGCCACCTAAGCAAGGTAAAGTCTCCCTCATGTTCTTTTTTTAATTTAATATATTTTATTGATTTTTTTACAGAGAGGAAGGGAGAGAGATACAAAGTCAGAAACATCGATAAGAGAGAGACATCGATCAGCTGCATCCTGCAGGCCCCACAGTGGAGATGTGCCCGCAAGCAAGGTACATGCCCCCGACCAGAATCGAACCTGGGACCTTTCAGTCCGCAAGCCGATGCTCTATCCACTGAGCCAAACCAGTCTCAGCTTTCTCATGTTCTTGAAACCATTCCTGCACAATATGAGGCACCATGGCATGGCACATGGTCTTATTGGAAGAAGCCATCTCCATTGGGATATGCCATCAACATAATAGGGTGAACTTGATCAACAATGATACTTAGGCATGTTGTGCTATTCAGACATTGTTTTACATGAATTAAAGGGCCAAAATCATGCCAGAAAAAGATGCTCCAAACTATAACACTGCCCCCCCCACCAGTTTGAAGTATTGTACTCATGCATGTAGGGTGCATGATTTCATGCTGTGTCCGTGAAATTCTCACTCTGCCATCTGCATGATGCCACCGAAAACCTGAATCATTGTACTACATGATTTTTATCCAGTGCTTGACTCTCCAATCCTTGTGTTCCCATGTGAATTGCAGATGTTTTATCTTGGTAACTGCAGATAGCAAAGGTGTTTGAACAGGCCTGTGGCTCCATATCCTATACTATGCAGTGTACGGCTAATTTGTCTACAGATATCAGGTTGTCATAATAATCTGGCCACTCGGTGTATATGCTGTGTAAAAGAGACCCACGTTGGAACAAGGGACTCACACAGACTGAAAGTGAAGGGATGGAAAAATAGCTTTCAGAGAAGTGGAAATGAAAAAAAAAACTGGAGTAGCAATACTTATATCTGACAAAATAGATCTTAAAGTGATGAACACAAGAGACAAGGAAAGCTACTTCATAATTCTAAAGGGATCAATACAACAAGAGGATATAACTCTGGTAAAAACATATGCAGGAGCACCCAAGTACATAACAAAAAACTTCTGGAAGGTAAGAGGGGAGAGATTGACAGCAATACAATTATAGTAGGAGACTTTAATATCCAATTAACATCACTGGATAAATCCTCTAGAAAAAAAATTAGGAAAGAAACATCAATTCTAAAGGACTCAGTAGATCAGATAGACTTAATCGATATCTTAAGAGCATTCACCTCAAAGCTACAGAATATACATTCTTCTCAAGGGCACATGCATCATTTTCAAAGATAGACCACATATTGTGGTACAGGTAAAGTCTCTTCAAATTCAAAAAGATTGAAATCATTTCAAGCATCTTCTCATATCACAATTGCATAATATTAGAAATAAATGACAATAAAAACAATAATAAAATTCAAACACTTGGAGGCTGAACAGCATGTGATTAAACAATGATTGGGTTACCAAAGAGGTTAAAGAACAAATAAAAAACATCCTGAAAATGAATGACAATCAAAACACAACAATGCCAAATCTATGGCACACAGTGAAAGCAGTCCTCAGGGGGAAGTTTATAGCATTATAGGCCTAAGTTAAAAAAACAAACAAACAAAAAGAAAACACACAAACAAAACAAACAAAAATAAGAAAAACTGGTAATAAACCATCTAACACTGCAATTTGAAGAATTAGAAAAAAGAAGAGCCCAGAGTTAGCCAAACGAAGGAAATAATAATGATCAGAATGGAAATAAATGACATATAGATGAAAAAAAAAATAAAAAGATAAATGAAACCAAGATCTGGTTCTTTGAAGGATAGACAAGTTGATGAACCTCTAGCCAGGCTCACCAAGAATCAAAGAGAGAGGACCCATATAAACAAAATCAGAAATGAAAGAGGCCAAATAAAACAGCTCACAGAAATATGAAGTATCATAAAAAAATACTATGAGCAACTCTATTCCAACAGACTGTTCAAACTAAAAGAAATTGACTTATTCCTGGAAAAATATCCACCTTCCAAAACTGAAACAGGAAGAATAAAAAAAAATCTAAATGGGCTGATAACAGTGGAGGAAATTGAAACAGTAATCAGAAAACTTCCAACGAACAAAAGCTCTAGACAAGACTGCTTTCACGGTGAGGTTTATCAAACAGTCAAAGAAGAAATAAAACTTATCTTCCTCAAACTATTACAAAAAATTCAAGAGGAAGGGACACTTTGAAGATCATTCTACGAAGCCAGCATTATTCTAATCCTAAAAACAGATAAAGGCAATACAAAGGAAATTATAGGCCAATATCCATCATGAACATAGATGCCAAAATTCTCAACAAAATTTTAGCAAATTGAATCCAGCATTACATTAGAAAGATCCTACACCATGACCAAGTTGGATTTATTCTGGGGATGCAAGGATGGTTTCATATCCAAAAATCAATAAACATGATACACCACATAAAACAAATTGGGATATAAAAACCATGCTATCATATCCATTGATGCAGAAAAAGCATTTGCCAAATCCAACACCCTTTCTTTCTTTTTTTATTAATGTATTATATGTATACATATCTTCCAATTGACACCCCCCCCCCACTCACATGCATACCCTAACCCCCCAGTGTCTTGTGTTCTTGGTTATACTTATATGAATGCATACAAGTCCTTTGGTTGATCTCTTCTCTACCCCACCTCTCCCTAAGCTTCCCACTGTAACTTCAAAGTCTGTTTGATGCTTTACTGGCTCTCTATGTTTATCAGTTTACAATGTTATTTATTATCCATAAATGAGTGAGATCATGTGGTATTTTTTTTCATTGACTGGCTTATTTCATTTAGCATAATGCTCTCCAGTTCCATCCAAGTAGCTGCAAATATTAAGAATTCCTTCTTTTTTATGGCAGCATAGGATTCCATTGTGTAGATGTACCACAGTTTTCTGACCCACCCATCTGCTGCTAATCTTAGCAACTGTAAATTGTGTTGCTATGAACATAAGAGTGCATAAATCCTTTCTGATTGGTGTTTCTAGTTTCTTACGACATATTCCTAAGAGTGGGATTGCTGGGTCGAATGAGAGTTCCATTTTTAGTTTTTTGAGGAAACTCCATACTGTGCGCCACAGTGGCTGCACCAATCTGCATTCCCACCAGCAGTGCATGAGGGTTCCTGTTTCTCCGCATCCTCACCAACACTTGTCCTTTGTTGACTTGTTGATGAATGCCATTCTGACAGGTGTGAAATGGTATCACATTGTTATTTTGATTTGCATCTCTCAGATAATTAGTGACGTTGAGCATGTTTTCGTGTGTTTCTTGGCCTTCCTTCTATCTTCTTTCGAAAAGGTTCTATTTAGGTCCATTGCACATTTTTTTTATTGGATCATTTATCTTCCTTTTATAAAGTTGTATAAATTGGCTGTAGATGTTGGAGATTAAATCTTTATCAGTGATAATATTTGCAAATATGTTCTCCCATACAGTGGGATTTCTTGTTTTGTTGATGGTTTCTTTTGCTGCTCAAAAGCTTTTTATTTTGATATAGTCCCATTTGTTTATTTTCTCTTTCCCTCGGAACAGTATCAATGAAGAAGTTCCTTCAGCATATGTCTGAGATTTTGCTGCCTGTGGATTCCTTTAGTATTTTTATGGTTTCCCATCTTATGTTTAAATCCCGTATCCATTTGGGGTTTATTTTTTGTATATTGTAAGTTGGTGGTCTAGTTTCTTTTTTTCCCGTGTATCTGTCCACTTTTCCCAACACCATTTATTGAAGAGACTGTCTTGGCTCCATTGTATGTTCATGCCTCCTTTGTCAAATTAATTGAGCATAGTGGTTTGAGTCGAAATCCGGATTCTGTATTCTATTCCATTGGTCTATGTATATGTTCTTGTGCCAGTACCAGGCTGTTTTGAGAAAAGTTGCTTTATAATACAGCTTGAAATCTGGTAATGAGATCCCACCTACTTTATTCTTCTTTTTCAGCATTGCTGTGGCTATTTGGGGTCTTTATTGTTCCAGACGAACCTTTAGATAGTTCTTTCTAGGTCTGTGAAATATGTCGTTGATATTTTAATGGGTAGTGCATTGAATCTATGGATTGCTACAGATAGTATGGATATTTTAATGATGGTGATTCTCCCAATCCATGAGCATGGTATGCTCTTCCATTTGTTTACTCTATCTCTTTTTTCAGTGTCCTGTAGTTTTCTGCATATAGGGCTTTTACCTCCTTAGTTAAGTTTATTCCTAAGTATCTTAACTTTTTTGGTGTGATGGTAAATGGGATTTCTTTTTTAGTCTCCCTTTCTGTAAATTCACTATTAGTGTATAGAAATGCCATAGAATTTTCGGCATTAATTTTGTATCCTGCTACATTGCTCAATTCACTTATTAAGTCTTAGTTTTGGATGGAGTCTTTTGCTTTTTTTTTTTTTTTTGTACAGTATCATGTCTTCTGCAAATAATGACAGCTTCTTCTTTTCCAATTTGGATATTTTTTTTATTTCTTCTTGTCTAATTGCAATGGCTAATACTTCCAGTATTTTGTCAAACAGGAGTGGTTAGAGTGGGAATCCCTGTCTTTTTCCTGTTCTTAGGGAAAATGGTTTTAGTTTTTGCCCATTGAGTATGAAGTTAGCTCTGGGATAATCATATATGGCTTTTATGATGTTGAAGTATGAACATTCTATTCCCACCTTGCTGAGAGTATTTATCAAGAAAGGTTGTTGTATTTTGTGAAATGTTTTTTCTGCATCAATTGATATGACTATGTGATTTTTATATCTCAATTTCTTTATGTGATATATCACGTTTATTGATTTGCATATATTATACCATCCTTGCGTTCCTGAGAAAAATCCTACTTGGACATGATGTATGATCTTGCTGATGTACCACTGGATCCGATTTGCTAGAATTTTGTTGAGGATTTTGGCATCTATGTTCATGAGAGATATTGGCCTGTAATTCTCTTTCATTGTGTTGTCGTTATCTGATTTTGGTATTAGGGTGATGCTGGTTTGAAATTGTTCCTTCTTCTTGAATGTTTTGGAATAGTCTGAGGAGGATAGGTTTTAATTCTTCCTTGAATGTTTGGTAAAACTCTCCTGTGTAGCCATCTGGTACCAGGCTTTTGTTTGCTGGAAGATTTTGATGACTGCTTCAATTTCTTCCATAGTTATTGGCCTATTGAGATGTTTAGATTCTTCCTAATTGAGTTTTAGAAGGTTACATTTTTCTGGGAATATGTCCATTTCCTACAGATTGTCCAGTTTGTGGGAATTGAGTTGTTCACAGTACTTTTTAACAATCCTTTGTATTAGAAAGCGGTCTGTTGTTATTTCTCCTCTTTCATTTCTGATTTTCATTTTAATTTTGGTTTTCTCTCTTTGCTTTTTGGTGAGCCTGGCTAGAGGTCCATCAATCTTGTTTATTATTCTTTCAAAGAACCAGCTCTTGGTTGTGTTGATCTTTTGAATTGTTTCTTTGGTTTCTATTTTATTTATCGCTGTTCTGATCATTGCTATTTCTTTCTTTCTGCTTACACTGGGCTTTTATTCTTGCTCTCTTTCTAGCTCTTTGAGTTGTAGAGTTAGGTAATTTATTACCATTGTTTCTCCTTTTTTTTTTTGTAGTAGTAGTAGATTTGTAGAGCTATGAACTTCCCTCTCCAGATTGCTTTCACTGTGTCTTATAAATTTTGTATTATTGTGTTGTTATTGTCATTTGTTGCTGTGATGTTTTTTATTTCTTCCTTGATCTCTCTGGTTACCCAGTTGTTGTTTATTAGCATACTATTTAGTTTCCATGTGTTTGATTTCTCTGTATTGTTTTCATTGTAATTGATTACCATTTTTATGCCACTGTGATCTGAGAAAATGCTTGATATGATTTCTATCTTCTTGAATTTGAAGAGACTTTGCCTATGACCCAACATATGGTCTATCTTAGAAAATGACCCATGTGCACTTTAGAAGAATGTATATTCTTTGGCGTTGGGGTGAAATGTTCTGAAGGTGTCAATTAATTCCATCGGATCTAGTGAGTCATTCAGGACTGATGCTTCTTTGCTGATTTTTTGTTTAGAGGATTTGTCCAGTGGTGATAGTGGGTATTAAAGTCTCCTACTATGATTGTATAGCTGTCAATCTCTCCCTTGATATCCTCCAGGAGTGTTTTTTTTTATGCATTTAGGTGCTCCTTCCTCTATTGAGTCTGTATATGTTTACCAGAGTTATTTCTTCTTGTTGGATTGCTCCCTTAATTATTATGAATTGGCCTTTCTTATCTCTTGTTATGTCTTCATTTTGAGATCTAATTTGTCAGATATAAGTATTGCAACCCCAGCTTTTTTTTTTTTCATTTCCATTTGCCTGAAAAACTGTGTTCCATGCCTTCACCTTCAGTCTATGTGCATCTTTTTTTCTGAGGTGTGTTTCTTGTAGACAACAAAATATGGGTCATGTTTTCTTATCAATCCATTACCCTGTGTCTTTTTATTGGAGCATCTAATCCATTTACATTTAAAATTATTATTGATACTTACTAGAATTTTGTACCATTTTTTTTCTTTACCCCAGTGTTCCTTCTTCGCTTCCTATTTCTTTTTTTTATAGTAAACCCTTTAACATTTCTTGCATTGCTGGTTTGGTGCTAATAAATTCCCTTACTCCTTTTTTGTCTGTGTAGCTCCTGATTTCACCTTCAATTTTTATTGAATGCCTTGCTAGTACAGTATTCTTGCATTTAAACCCTTCCTTTGCATGATTTTGTTTTGTTGTTGTTGTTGTTGTTGTTTGGTGGAGGGTATTTTTTTAATTTTTATTAATGTATTACATGTATCCATATCTTCCCTTTGCCCCTACACACACACACACACACTCCCTGCATGACTTTGTATATTTAATTCCATTCCCTTCTCGCCTGATAAGTTTCTGTTGAGAGATCAGTTGCTAGTCTGAAGGGGGTTCCTTGGTAGGTAACTTTCTGTCTCTCTCTGGCCGCTTTTAAGATTCTTACTTTGTTGTTGGTGTTTGCCAATTTAATTATAATGTGCCTTGGTGTTGGTCTTTGGGATTCCTTTTGCTTGGAACTCAGTGAGTTTATTGGATTTGTGTGGGTTTTTTCTTTCCTATATCAGGGGACATTTCTGTCATTATTTCTTTAAACAGGTTTTCTATTCCTTCTTCAGTTTCCACTCTTTCTAGAACCTTATTAGGCGGATGTTTTTTTGCTTCATGTTATCCCAAAGTTCCCTTAGGCTCTCCTCTTGCTTTTTATTTTTTTTTTCTAGAAACTGCTATATGTAGTTTTTTTCCCCACCTTTTCTTCTAGCTCACTGATGTGATCCTCTGCTTCTTCTAGTCTACTTTTGATGCTTTCTATTGAGTTCTTTACATCAGCAATGTCATTTTTTATTTATTTTTGGTTCTTCTCCATTTCCTCTTGGTTCTTACTCATACTGTCGAATTTATCTTCCATTCTTTTCACCCACCTTATGACCATTTCTCTGAATTATTTCTCTGGCATGTTGCTTGCCTCTATTTTGTTTACTTCCTTTTCTGGTGATGCCTGCTTTTCTTTCATATGCGGGTTGTTTCTTTGTCTGCCCATGATATTCCTTCTTGGGTGACTGGTTATGTAGTTCTCCCTCCTGCATTGATTAAAAGGCACAAAATACAATACAACCAGGTGCAATGCACAAGACACTGAACAGAAATGCATTCGTGATGGTAAGAACCACAAATTATGTGACTACCAGTGAGAGACATATTAGAGGAAAGTAGAGCAAGAAGAGAGAAAAGAGGATAAAAGAAAAGGACAGCCAAAATGAAATTGGGATAAAGGAGAAAAAAGAAAAAGAAAAACATTAAGAGAGAAAAGAAAGAGAATAAGAAAGAAAAGGAGAACAAATTGTATATATGAGGAGAAAACTCCCATAGAACAGCCACTGATCCCAACAATTGCTGGCAACAAGTAACTGGAGATTAATACAAACTACAAATAACAATTAATATCAAGGGAGGTGAGGGAAAACAGAGTTAAAAAACAAACAAAAATAAAGTAAACAAAAAGCAAAATAAAACAAGTAGAATAAGCAAAAACAATCTCACAAAAAAAGTATAAAAAATTGATATAATCAATGTTCAAGCAAACAACAACAAAATGACATGGAGAAAAACAATTTTTTGGATAGTGAAGACAGAAAAGAGAAGCGCTTATGAACTTGGAGTAGGGGATTGGAAATTAGATATATAAGTGGGGTGAAATTTTAACTGGGTAAAAAGAAAGAATAGGGAAAATCTAAAGTAGGAAAAGTGTTAGAGAAACAAGACAGCAAAATGGGAAAGGTTAGGAAGAGAGTGCTAGCATAAAGGTAGAGTTGAGATAGAGTAAAATGATGCTAAAGGAAATATGAAAATAGAATGTAGAACTCTAATCCAAAAGTAAAATAAATAGAAAATAAAATTACACTTCTTTTTTTCAAAAAGGTAAAAGAGTAGTAGTAATAATTCTGGTTGAAAACAAAAATGTAATAATTAAAAAGGTAAAATCAATTGAGGAAAAAAGAAAGAATATTTTTTAATTAAAATATGAAAAAAATAAAAATAAATTAAAACACAAAAATAAAAGACTAGAATGTGCAGTAGTGAAGGTCATTCACTTCCTCTATTGTTCTGTTTGGTATGCCTGTTTCCCAGTTGGGAAGGTATTGCAGTTCCATGCATTCCACTGCTGCTCAGTGTTGTAAGCCAGTCCTGGTTTTTAACCAGGCAGTGTGTCTTAATCTCTTTATTCTTTTGTGATTATGCAAAAGTCAATTTGTGAGTCTTCCTTTGGGTGGCAGTGTTTTGGAATTGACCTCTGAGACTATAGGTCCTCTCTAGTCTGTGTTTACATCCTGCTTTCTCTATGGCACTCAAGACTGGTTTGTGGGAGTGTGTTGTCCCAGAGCTGGTTCTCTGATGGTTATTCTGTCCTCTGATCCCCAGGTTCCAGAAAAACAACTTTCCCCTGCAGTCTCTTAGGATGTCACCAATTGGGTGATCCTTGGTATTGGGCTTAGCAATCAGAAGCAAGGATCTGAAGAGGAAAGACTGCAAGTCTGCACATTCTCCCTTCCCCGCTCCTGTTCAAGCAGCCGACACACTTTAATAACTCCCAGGCTGTCCTTCTGCCTCAGATCTAATTGGGTTGCTTTCTAGAGATCCCCTCTGTTAACAGCTCTGAGATCTCCCTTCCACATTCAAGGATCATGCCCTGCCCAACATCCATGGATTTCTCTAGGTGCAGCTTTACCCCGGTCCAGTTCCCACAGTGTACGAGTCTCTCTGTTCTGTGGGACCAGAGGCTTCAACCTTATCCCAGGCAAAATCTGACCTTTCCGTGTGGCATGTGGAGCTCCTCTGAATCCAAGTGTTTGCGCTGATTGAGGAGTGATATTCTGGGTCCTGTAGTTGTTCTGTGGGTCCTGCAGCTTTAGCTTTTCAGGCACATCCACTTTCCCCTTCAAGATGGTATGCTCTCCATGTTCACGCTGTTGGCTCCAGGATAAAAAATCCATGACAATAAGGCTGCCTGGTTAGGGATTCCCCGTCCAGCAGTCCTCCACCTTTTCCTGGAGAATAACTGTCCCTTAACTCACCAATAAACACTCCCAGTGTGACCCCCAGCTATTCTCTCTTTCTGCTCAGTGACAAGGCTCCGGACACGTCCGTCTATTTCGTCGCCATTTTTTCTTCCAACTTTTCTTGATAAAATCTCTCAGAAAGGTGGGAATAGATGAATCATCACTCAAACTAATAAAAGCCATAAATTACAAACCTATAGCCAACATATTACTCAATGGGCAAAAACTAAAACCATTTCTCATAGAACAGGAAAAAGGCAGGGATGCTCACTCTCACTACTCCTGTTTGACATAGTACTGGACATATTAGACATGGCAGTCAGACAAGGGGAAAAAGTAAAAGGGATCCAAATTGGAAAAGAAGTAAAATTGTCATTATTTGCAGATGACATGATATTATACACAGAAAACCCTAAAGACTTCATAAAAAAATTAATAAACTTGCCAAAACCAGTGTGGTTCAGTGGATAGAACTCCAGTCTGCGGACTGAAGGGTCCCAGGTTCGATTCCGGTTGGGGGCATGTACCTTGGTTGTGGGCACATCCCCATTGTGGGGCGTGCAGGAGGCAGCTGATCGATGTCTTTCTCTCATCGATGTTTCTAGCTCTCTATCCCTCTCCCTTCCTCTCTGTAAAAATCAATTAAAAATATATTAAAAACTACTAATCTTAATAAATAAATTGGGCAATGTAGCTGGATAAAAAATTAATACCAAGAAGTCTATCACGTTTTTTTACATACCAATAATTAACTCACAGAAATAGAAACCAAAAAAATCCCATTTACCATTGCAACAAAGAAAATTAAGATACCTAGGAATAAATTTAACCAAGGAAGTAAAGGATTTGGACTCAGAAAATTACAGGATATTGAAAAAAGAGATAGAGGAAGATAGACAAATGGAATATTTCAACATGTTCTTAGATTGGTAGAATCAATATCATTAAAATGTGCATATTACTCAAAGCAATCTATAAATTCAGTGCAATCCCCATTAAAATTCCAACTGCATACTTCAAAGCCCTAGAACATACTCTCCAAAAATTTATCTGGAATAAAAAAGACCCCCAAAAGCTACAGCAATCTTGAGAAAGAAGAACAAAGTTGGAAAGATCACAATACCAGATATCAAGCTAAATTACCTAGCCACAGTTCTTATAACTGCCTGGTATTGGCACAATAACAGACATAGATGAGTGGAACAGAACAGAACCCATAAATAAACATAAGCAATTATGTTCAATTAATATTTGACAATGGAGGCAAGAGCATCCACTGGAGTCAAAACAGTCTCTTCAATAAATGGTGTTGGGAAAATTGGACAGGCATATGCAAAAAAAAAATGGAACTAGACCACCAACTTACACCATATATAAAAATAAACTCAGAATGGATAACGATTTAAACATAAGATGAAAAACGATAAAAATCTTAGAAGAAGTCATAGGCAGAAAAATAGCAGACATTTGTCATAGCAATATCTTTTTTTATTATTAATATTTTATACGTATCTCCACATTGCCCCCTCCCTCCCAGGCATACCCCAACCCCCCAGTGTCTATGTTCATTGGTTATGCTTATATGCATGCATACAAGTCCTTTGATTGATCTCTTATCTACCTCACCTAACTTTAATCGTCCTGCTATAATTTCACAGTCTGTTTGAAGCTTTACTGCCTCTGTATCTATCCTTTTGTTCATCAGTTTATAATGTTCTTTATTATCCACCAATGAGTGAGATCATGTGATGCTTCTCCTTCATTGACTGGCTTATTTCACTAAGCATAAGGCTCTCCAGTTCCATCCAGGTTGCTGCAAATGGTAAGAATTCCTTCTTTTTGATGGCAGCAAAGAATTCCATTGTGTAGATGTACCACAGTTTTCTGATCCACTCATCTACTGTCGGGCGCCTAGGCTGTTTCCAAATTGTAGCTATTGTAAATTGTGCTGCTATGAACATAGGGGTGCATAAATCCTTTCTGATTGGTGTTTGTGATTTCTTAGGATAAATTCCTAAGAGTGGGATTACAGGGTCAAATGGGAGATCCATTTTTAGTTTTTTGAGGAAACTCCATATTGTTCTCCACAGTGGCTGCACGAGTCTGCATTCCCACCAACAGTGCACAACGGTTCCTTTTTCTCCGCATCCTCGCCATTTTCATTTGTTGACTTGTTGATGATTGCCATTCTGACAGGTGTAAGATGGTATCGCGTTGTCGTTTTGATTTACATCTCTCGGATGATTAATGACTTTGGACATGTCATAGCAATATCTTTACCAATCTAGCACCTAGGGCAATGGAAACTAAGGAGAAAATACACAAATGGGACTATATCAAAATAAAAAGCTTCTGCATAGCAAAAGAAACCATCAACAAAATAAGAAACTCTACTGCATGGGAGAATATATTTGCCAATTTTATCTCCAATAAGGGTTTAATCTCCAAAATTTAAAGGGAGCTTATATAACTAAACAAAATGAAGATAAACAATCCAATCAAAAAATGGGCAAAGGACCTAACTAGATACTTTTTAAAAGAGAAAATGCAGAAAACCAAATATCAAAACATAGTCAAATTCACTAATCATCCATGAGATGCGAAGAATAGCTATCATCAAAAATCAATAAACAACAAATGCTGGGGAGAATGCAGAGACAAAGAAACCCTCATGCACCCTGCTTCAGACACTGTGGAAAACAGTATGGCATTTCCTCCAAAAATTAAAAATGGAACTTTCATTTGACCCAGCAATCCCACTTATAAGAATATATCCCAAGAAATGAGAAACACCAATTAGAAAAGATATATGCACCCCTATGCTCATAGCAGCACAATTTACAATTCCTAATATTTGGAAACAACCTAAATGCCCATCAGCAGATGAGTGGTTTAGAATACTGTGGTACATCTACATAATGGAATACTACACTCCTGTAAAAAAGAAGGAATTTGCCGAAACCGGTTTGGCTCAGTGGATAGAGTGTCGGCCTACGGACTGAAAGGTCCCGGGTTCGATTCTGGTAAAGAGCATGTATCCTGGTTGCGGTCACATCCCCAGTAGGGGGCGTGCAGGAGGTGGCTGATCGATGTCTTTCTCTCATCAATGTTTCTCTCTATCCCTCTCCCTTCCTCTCTCTAAAAAATCAATAAAATACAGTGGTACCTCAAGATACGAGTGCCCTAACATACAAGATTTTTGAGATACAAGCCATGGAGCGAGTGATTTTTGCTTTGAAATATGAGCGACAGTTGAGATACAAGTAATCGCGCTGATCGACCGGCTGCATACGACCCACCAGTTTACCGCAACTCAAGTGTCTTATAGTTTCCCACGCCTCAAGGTTACGGAACAAATTAAACTGGTATCTCCTCGAGGTACCACTGTATATTAAAAAAAAAAAAAAAGAAGAAGAAGGAATTTTTACCATTTGCAACAGCATGGATGGAACTAGAGAGGATTATGCTAAGCAAAAGAAGCCAATCAGAGAAAGATAAATATCACATGATCTCAAACATTTGTGGAATATAAAGAACATCATAAACTGATAAACAAAAAGAGATACAGAGACAAGGAAGCATCAAACAGACTTAAACTACAGGGGGAATGCACGGGTGGGTTGAGAGGGGTAAGAGATCAACTGAGGGACTTGTATGAGTGCATATAAAGCATAACCAGAGGATATAGACACTGGGAGGGGGAGGAGTTGAGATCATGTGTTGGGGAATAGGGGAAGTCTGAGCGGTCATTGCGGAAAAAGGAAACATATGTACTACTTTTGTAATACTTTATACAAGCCTATCTAATAAAAGAGTAATATGCAAATTAACCATCACTCTGCCACACTCATAAGCCATACCCATCAGCCAATCAGGAGTGACTATGCAAATTAACCCAACTAAGAAGGCTGCAGCCATGGAGCGAGCAGGAGGCTTGGGTTTCCCTGCCAAAGGAAGAAGCCAAGCTTTCCGCACACCCTGACCAGCCCAGGCTTCTACTCAAGGCTACAACATTTCAACTATAGAAGATAAATAAATCCCAACAAAAATAGTAGCATCCACGGAGCTGGAGAGAGCAGGAAGCTTGAGTTTCCCCAGTGATGGAGGAAGCCAAGGTTCCACAATCCTGGCCTGCCTTGGCCTCCGATCAAGACTACAAAGTTTCAATTATAGAAGATAGATAAATCCCAGATACCAGGGCCTCCACTTGTGTCATGTGGGGTGTGGCCAGCCTGCAAACCATCACAGCCATCTTGCCCAGGCTTCCCCGTGCCCCAAGGAAACCCTCACCCTGATCCAGGACACCCTTCAGGGAAAACCAGCTGACCCCCACCCATGTACCAGGCCTCTATCCTATCTAACGTACAAATTGACCATCACTCCAACAAACAAGATGGCTGCCCCCATGTGGTCAGAGATGGCTGCCTCATGTGGACACAAGATGGCCTGCAAGGGAGGGCAGTTGTGGGTGATGAGACCAGCAGGGGAGGGCTGTTGGGAAGGACCAGGCCTACAAGGGAAGGCAGTTAGGAACAATCATGCCTGCAGGAAGGGCAGTTAGGGTGACCAGGCTGACAGAGGAGTGAAGTTGGGGTGATCAGGCCTGTAAGTAAGGGTAGTTGTGGGGGGGAGGACCCAGGCCTGCAGGGGAGAGCAGTTTGTGGGGGACCCAGGCCTGCAGGGGAGTACAGTTAGGGGTAACCAGGCCTGCAGGGAAGGGAAGTTCAGGGCAAACAGGCTGGCAGGGAAGCAGTTAGGCATCAATCAGGCTGGCAGGGGAGTGGTTAGGGGCAATCAGTAAGACAGGCAGGTGAGCAGTTGGGACCCAACAGTCCCCGATCCTGGTAGGGGTCCCAAACTGAAGAGGGTGCAGGATGGGCTGAGGAACACAGACTCCTGTGCATGAATTTCATGCTCCAGACCTCTAGTATACACTATAAAAGACCAAGTTCATAACATCCAAAATGACCGAACAAAGGCCTGAACACCAGGAAGTGCATGTAGCACCTCTAGGTCCTTCCCCCTCCCCCCACCCTACTCCCATGCTTCCATTGATGGATGACCAATGGGGAAGCAAGGTAAACCAGTCTGGAGACTGGCAAGTGGGCACAATGCAGACCTCTTGCCCTCCCCCCTCCCCTAGCTGGCAGGCTCCTTGATCCTCAGGTTCTTCTGAAAGGAACATGGCATCTTCACTGCACAGCCTCCTGAGATGTGGATTTACCACAGTGAGAGGCTCTGGAGTGGAGACTTCAACAAGGACTTCAGTGCCTCCAGCAACCCTCAGCCTTCACTGCTGGGAGGTGGACAGAGAGCATCAGCTTTAAAACACAAATACCCTTAGTGGGAAAAACCACCACCTCCCTACTCCATAGCTGCTTCCATGTCTACAAGAAATTGTGCATACTCCTACCTGAGAGATGAGCAGGACCAGATCCTGAGTTGAGCTGTTCCACGATGGCAGCTGGGCCAGTGCAGGGATGGAGGGATGGAGTAGGAGTAGGAGTAGGAGTAGGAGTAAGGGGGAAGCCCCAGTTCCCTGCACCTCCTCCCACAGGCATAGCCCTTCCTGGTGTTATGATAAAAAGAGCTGTGTTTTTGTAACTCTGTCCGAGTAAAGGAAACAAGTGTCTGTTGACTTCCAGTCTTACTCTCCAAGCTTCCAGTTAATCCCTCTGGATGCATCATATCCAACCTCCAAAGGATCCAAGGGGCAGGTTCAACCTTCATTCCACAGTTGAGGAAACTGACCAATAAACACATGTGTCTCATGTCTCAGTGTCAACTCCCATGGGAATCTCTGGGTAATAATTCAGATTCTATATCTAAGGGTATATTCTCTTCTGTTTTCCTGTTTAATTCAACTCCAGGAATCAAATAATACAATACATAAAGGATAAAATGAGTCCATAGGGCTCAGTATTGTATTCTCAGAGCCTTTGGTCCCACAAAAACTGCAGATCTCAGTTATCCTGAGATGAAAGAAAAGGAAAGAGAAATGTGAAAGGTTTCCCATCTCAGTCACAGAGACATCTCATAGCTACATACTAAGGATACAACATTAACTTAAGGGTGGAAAGGACACAAATGGATTAGAAGATGGATCCATTTCCATTCAAATTTAAACCAAGTTAACGAGGCAGAAGAAACACTGGACACCATGGAAGAATTAGATGAAATAGTCCAATAGAGGGTGTCACAAATCTCATAGGGACAGCACCTGGGGCTCCGGACATGATGGGAGGAGGGAGGAAACTAGATGAGAGGAAGTGCATGGAAAGGCCTGGAAGTAGGAACAAAAGGGTGGCATGCAGAAGGTGGGCCCCACCAGGTGGTGCTGGGGGCAAACCTGTTGGAGGTGGCCAAGTACCCCCAGGTCAGCTGAGGGGTGCATGTGTCTGTCCTGGGAGCTGTGGCTGATGGAGAGGGAGATTATGGCTCTATGTGGATGAGTTGCTAATGAGAGCCCCCCTGCAACCACAGTACTTGGTGTTCTCAACATGGCGGGAGCAGGAGATCATGTACACATCATGAAAGAAAAAGCATCCTATTCCCAACTTATTCACAGACTTCTATTTCAGGTATCTATATTTCCAATGTGTCTACAAGTACATTTAGAAAAAGAAAAAAGATTTGTACATGATATGACTGCATCTTTAGGAAACCCAAGTGATCACAACAAGAGCACTTTTAAAAATACGTATATTTTATTGATTTCTTGCAGAGATGAAAGGAGAAGGATAGAGAGCTAGAGACATCGATGAGAGAGACTTCGATCAGCTGCCTCCTGCACGCCCCCTACTGGGGATGTGCCCACAACCAAGGTACATGCCCTCGACTGGAATTGAACCTGGGACCTTCCAGTCCACAGACTGAAGCTCTATCCACAGAGCCAAACCGGTCCCGGCAACCAGAGCACTTTTGACACCTAATGAACCAAATACACTGATGAACAAAAATAGATTCAGAGATACAGATGCATGAATAGACTGTGGATCCTTAAAGGGAAGGTCAGGGAGGGTAGGTGGGTGGGAAGAGATCAACCAATGCCCTTATGTGCATATATGCTTCACCCTGGACCCGGGGGTGGGGGGGGGGCGGGGAAGGGTATGGTAGTAGGCTGGAAAAGGTTAATGGGGGAAAAGAGACATATGTAAACCATTCAACAATAAAGATTTAATAAAAATAGTAAAAAAATAAAAGAATATTTAAAAGGAAAAGAAAAGAAGCCATACTTTTTTAAAAAAAGTTTGAGAAATGAATGTGATTTCTAATTGTATCAGACATTGATGTTTTAAAGCTATAACAAAGTTTAAAATTTCTACATTTCTTTTTTCATTTATTGTAACTGTTCTTTTATCTATTAAATTGTATGTGGATGGGGAAGTCCTGTTTCTCCTCTTAGCATTGGTTTCTATAACCAGAAATAAAGTTATATATATTAAAGAAAAGAAAAGAAAAGGAAAAAAAGGAAAAGAAAAGAAAAAAGAAAAGAAAAAAACTGCCCTGGCTGGGTGGCTCCATTGGTTGGAGCTTTGTCCTGGACATTGAAACGCTGCAGGTTTAAACCCAGATTTCGATGTGTGCTATGCGGGAGTCCACTATGCAAGTGTTGCCTGGAGGAGGGAGGCTCCTCAGACCTAAACACAGTCCAGGGCTCGCCCATGATCCTAGGCCCATCTTCTGCTGAGTAAGACCAAACCTCTCAGCTTCCTGTTGAGTCCCTGGTCTCTGAGTGATTGGGCCACTTCCCCATGTTCCTCAGAATGCACTGCTCAGTAACCATCTATACTAATAAAATGGTAATATGCTAATTAGATCAGATGTCCCACCAGACCAAGCCACAGTGGTGTGGGCTGAGGCAGAGGCAGTTAGGAGCAACCAGGCTGGCAAGGAAGGGCAGTTAGGGCCAATCAGACCAGCAGGCAGAGGCATTTAGGCATGATCAGGCATGCAGGGAAGCAGTTAGGGGCATCAGGCAGGCAGGCAGAGTGGTTAGGGATGATCAGGCAGGTAGGCAGGTGAGCAGTTAGGAGCCAGCAGTGCCAGATTGTGAGAGGGAAGTCCCTGCAGGATCAGGCCTAAACTGGCAGTCGGAATCCTCCAAGGGGTCTCAGATTGAAGAGGGTGCAGACTGGGCTGAGACGCCCCCCCCCCCTCATGCACGAATTTCATGTACCAGGCCTCTAATAAAAAAATAAGAATATCTTACCCTTTGAGACAGCATGAAGGGACCTGGAGAGTATAGTATCATGCTAAGTGAAATTAGTCAGAAAAAGATAAGTATCACATGTTCACACTCATATGTGGAATCTAAGTGACAAAATAAACTGATGAACAGAATGGACCCAGAGTCATGGAAGCATGGAATATAGTGCAGAATCTTGGAGGGAAAATGGGGAGTGTGGGTGAGTGGGAGGTAATCAACCTTGTATACATATATGCATAACCCATGGACACAGACAATAGGGTACAGGGGAAGCTGGGGGGGGGGGTTTCAGAGGGGGAAGGCGGGAAAAGGGAGACATGTGTAATACTTTCAACAATAAAGAATTATTTAAAAGAAGAAAGACAAATACCACATGTGGAATCAAAAAAACGAAATAAATGGACAAACAAAACAGAAACAAACTCATGGATACAGAGAAAAAATTGATGATTTCCAGATGGGAGGGGGATTGAGGAGGATGTGTTAAAAAGGTGAAAAGATTAAGAAGTACAAATTGCAAATTATAAAAACAGTTATGGGGATATAAAGTATAGAATAGAGAATATAGCAAATTTTATAATAACTATGTATGTATTCGAGTGATCACTTTGTAAGTTATATAAATTTCTAATACCTATGTTATATACCTGAAACTAATAAAATATTGTATGTTAAATATAATTGAAAGATTTTTTAAAATTCTATAAATGAAAAAAATAAAATGTTATAGCTAAAATTATAAATAACTCCAAGTCTTGAAGATGACTCATGTTCTATTTTAGGAAGGATCCAAATGAGCACTATGATTTATTTCTAATTTCTTGTCATGAAAAATGTAGACTGGAGGTCATTTAAACAAAGAAAGCTGGTTTGTTGTTGTTTTTTCATTATATTACTAGACCCCATACATTTGTTCATTTGATATTTCCTATCTTTAGATTATACTAATTTTCAATAATTTTGTCTTTTATTTTCAGAAAGAGTTTTGGAACACCTATACAAAAGCGCAACAAGGTGAGAGTAGCAGAGGAAGTGACTGGTTTCAATTTTACCTCACCTTTCCATTAATCTTTGGCCTCTTTATTATCCTACTTGTCATTTTCCTAATCTGGAGATGCTTCCTGAAAAACAAAACTCGCAGACAGACAGTGACTGAAAATCACATCCCTTTCCCTCAGCACCTTAATATTATCACTCCACCTCCTCCACCAGATGAAGTATTTGACAGCAGTGGAATTTCCCCAGGCTTTCTGGAATATGTAGTTGGGCGGTCAGATTCTGTCTCCACTCACCTGTCCAACTGTGATCCTCCACCAACCTATGAGGAAGCCACAGGACAGGTGAACCTTCAGAGGATTGAAACAGAACTTCATTTAGACCCACCCCCGGAATATGAGGACATCATCAATTCCAACTCATCCAGTGCTATGGTGCCTGTGGTCACCGCCATCAAATGAAACAGCAAACTTCTTTTTACTATAATCGTTTTTAGAATACTAATAAAACAACCGTCTACCAATTTACCACTACATAAATATGCATTGACTTATTTTATTGGACTCTGACAGCATACCACTTCACCTTTTCTAATTTGATTTTAATTAGTTTTGTTACCTACTATAAAATCATTATCTATGCTCATTTTAGGTAATAGGAATATGTAAAGAGGGGAAAACAGTGGTCTTTATGTGGTAGTTATACATATGTGTGTATGTGTATTCATGCATATATACCAGTGTATACAACAACCTAGCATATATGCAATGTGTTAAACAGCCATTAACTTCTGTTTAAATCACCTGTAAATTACTCACCAAAATTGGCAGGGTGGGCGGGGGGACCAGCAAGTTGTACAATAGTGATGTGCTGTTCAATTTTGAAAATAAGATGAACTTAGTATGTTTTCTGTTTCTTACTGATTTTTGTTAAACTTTTTCTTCAACTATTTTAGTAGAAAAAAAAATGCATATAGCCCATCTTGATTTTCAGAACATCCCAGAAAGATAGAGGGAAGGGACAGTAAACAATAACTTGCTTAGAGTGTATAGCAAGAAAATTATTGGTAATTAGTCGCATTTGGCTAATTTTACAGGAGGGAATTTTTTTATTGTGACTGTCCCACCTCTCAATTAAACAGTATTTGCTTACTAGTTTTGGATGTCTCATGCTATTTGTATTAATATCTTGATGGAGAGGATTTCCTGCCAGCAGAATAATTTCTAAAGTACATATATGTATTAATAACAGTGAATAAAGATTTCTCTTTTGCTCTTTGGTGACAACAATTATTTTCTTCTTACTGTTTCATTGCTTTTTATTCTACTTTCTACTCTCCCTACCATCACAAAATCATCAGGTACCTAAGAATTTAATTAAAATTCTTAAAATTATTTTCTTAATGCTTTTTTATAGACTGAAGTCTTTGTCTCAAGATGATTAAGGCAATTTCCCATTAAATTAAGAATTTTTATATTGCTCTCCAGTTGGTGGAGGAAGATTGCAAAGTCTCTTGTGCCAGGTGCAAAATAAATCTAGTTATAATAGCTTCACAAAGATCTTGTTATTTCATTTTGGGTTTTTTTTTTATCAGTTTTTTTTCCTTTACTTCATGATTTTTACTTTTCCTCTGGATCAGAGCGAATGGCTATGAATGAACTGCCAATATAAACTAGGTGAGAAAGAAAAGTATGACAGTGTTTTTATATAAAGTTCTATAATTTATGTCACTGATGGGAAATTCATTTTATTAGTCAGAAAGATGTCTTTGCCACTCCCAAGCTTCCCTGGTCTTGGGTAAAGTGGTGGATTAAGCAATGGAATGCAGGTTTAGTAAGTATCATACACTGCTACCTCCATCTCCATCCCCACTGACCCCTCCCTCCATCTTGCCCTGAAACCAAAGGAAGAGGAAATGCTTGGGAGAATCCTGAACTAGGTGTCAGATGACATGAATTCTAATCCCTTTCTGCAATATACTTGCCATGGTACCTCAGGAAAGTCCCATATCTGGCCCTCAAATTCCTTAACTCTGAAATGGTAGTAAAGTCATTTGCCCTGTCCTTCTCCAGTGATATCAAAGGATCTAATGATATGGGGTGAATGAAAGTAATTTATAAAATATGAAGAGGTCATAGCATTGTTCTTATTGTTCTTAAGAAAGAATTTTCTCCCCTTATTCCCCTAAAATTTATCCAAGTTTTTACATAATGAGAAATTGAATAGGCTGCCCCATAAATGGCTGACATGTTCCTGATCTGAGTGTGAAGGCTATTAGTCATTCTCTGGTCTATACCAAGGCTGTGCCAACTTCAAGATGACAGCCAGTTTAACACAAACAGGATTAAACAAATGTTAGAAACAGAATGGGTGTGCTTAGTTAATAAGTTTTGTAGCTTTCATGAGCTAAAAATGAATAAATCTTCACCCTGGTCTCAGCAGAAATAGCAATATTGTTTTGAATTTGGCCATAGTGATCTTTAGCTTCTAATTGAAGCTGAAAGTTCAAGTGTTTAAGACTTGTGTCTATATGTGTGGATATTTTGGTTTATTTTAAAATGAAAAGGCTCCTTTTGTATAGATTTATATATCATTAATACCAGGCCTTATATTAAACAGCAGTTCTCAAAAGTGCAGCCCATGAGTTTTGGGGTGTCCTTGAGACCCTTTTAGGGGATCAGTGAGATCAAAACTATTATAATATTACAAAGCTACTATTTATCTTTTTATTCTCTCTCTCAAAATAGTTAAAATATAAAACATTTCCATCTTCCCTCAGATCTTATTTCTGTTTTAGAAAATATGGCTATTTTATTTAAAACGTTATTTATGTTAGCAAGTAATGGACTTTTTAATTTTTAAATAAATACTTTTTAAATTTTTATGCATCTTAATATGGCAAATATGGATAGATGTCAACTCCATAAACAAAATCTCTTTAGCATCCAGATCTCCAATAAAATGTAAGAATGTAAGTTGGTCTGGAGACCAAAAGTTTCAGAATTACAAGATTATACAAAGGAGCAGAATGTTCTGTTACTATGTTCTTGCACCTTTATTTTACATTTCAAACTCCTGATACTGGATTTGATGCTACCTTTTAGTGATACCTGAACTGCAATGTTGATCTTTGAAACAAAATTCAAATACTTAAACTGATCAATGACCACAGCTTTTCAGACTATTGGTTAAGAAAGCATTCCTACTCCATAGTGATAACTGCATCAGTCACAGGTTTCCTGTCAGTATTGGCATCATGATGACAAGATAAACAAAATACCACTTTCTTCAAGAAGCATCCTCTTAGGTTTGATTGGTTGGTTTGGTTTGATTTTGCTTTATTTGAGTTTTACATTTTTAAAAACCCTTTTGCTATGCCACCTGGTTTTATAAACTGAGTTTCTAATATGTTTTATAATCAAAGGGAGTTGCCTGGAATAAATATATTTTTATGCTTTTGCCTTTCTTACCTGATACATACTACATTCCTCTTTGATCATTTTAATAAAGGTTTAGTTTTGCAGATATATTTAGTGCCTTTCTTAAGCAGTAATTAAACTAAATCAACCAGTTTGCATTTAAATGCAAGAATGGGCTTAATGGGAGCTCTTCCAGTGGAAAGGTTTCCAAACTTCCACATGCAGTAGTTGTGACTAGAATACCAGAACCTCTCTGCTTTGAATATCACAATTAATTGTATCTGTTTAAATTATATTTATTTTTTTCATATTGAACAATACAAATTCTGATGCTGTGTTTGATTCATTGTTAATTATGACTTCAAGATTGATGATCTGATATGATAACTGGAGGTTGCTTTAACTTGGTTTTGTGTAAATAGCATGTATTTTATTATGATATTTCACATTTTTAAACACTTGGTTTACATTAAATTATGGTATTTAACTATTTTTATGTTTATACTAGGTAATGTTTTTCTTATATATCTATATTTTTGGTATGCTAAATGAAGCTGTTTTTAAACCCGAGACTTTTTCTACCATGTGTTAATTATATTATGATTAGTTAATAAACATGCTGCATAAGTTCTTATTAATTATGGTCTTTTTAACAAGGTAAAATTTATTTTTATTCTTCTTATGAATTTAAATAACATTACTCCATAAATAAAAAATTTATCTGGTGGCAACTTCAGGTGTTCCCAGCAAGAAAGAACTTTCTGTATTACTTTTGAATGATGCTAGCATGACACAAAATGGAAACACTTGCTTCAAAAGGATAGACTGAACTACCTACAGTGGTGTAGTTTGTCAAGTACTGCAAATAGTGTTATCTAAAGATATCAAGAAGTTGGATGTTTTCCTCCTTAGCAGAATAGCTTGCACTTGATATTTAGAAGATTAGAAAGGAAATCACATGATGGAAACATATGTAACCACATGGAAGCTTACTAAGTGTAGTTACTTCAAAAACTAAAAGCGAATGTGATATGTCATTAAACAAACAAATATAAATATAACTTGATTTTTATGGAATAACATTTTTAATTATATTTGAGGAGGAATTTTAAGAATATATTGTAAGTCTAAGTATCCATTTTCTAAGCATCAGTCCCCAGAGAGTTGTCCAAAATATCATAACAAGGTACTTTTAAAAAGATATAGCAATTTCGCTCCCCTGGCTCCTCACAGGTGCAACCCCTTCCAATCCCTTGTTTGATGGAAAAACTTTCCCAACAGAAAATTTTGAGTTTAGAATATTTTATTTTTATAAATACCATATTAGTTATATTAAACTACTGTACTGGTGATTTTGAGAGTTGCAGTTAGAGTTAGAACATTAAGTATTTCAGATGCTTGAGGAGATCTGTAAGGATGCCACTATCTAATGCAGTATTTCATGTATAAGAGCACAGTGTCAGGATATGAGTCACAGGGGACACCAGGAAAAGCTACTACTCAGGGATTTTACATTCGACCAAGAGTGATATCCATGTGCTGCAGGGATCGCTCCCACCTGGCATCTTATTTAAATTTCTAAGAATGATTTGTGTGGCAATTCAAGCTATTTTTATACTCTAATGGAATTATTTAATTTCTATTTTTGAATTATTAGTTACCACTGTCATTTCTTCAGCCATGAATATATGGCTGATGTTTGGGAAACAGGCCACACATTGTTTTATATTCTGTGATGTTAAAATGATAAATTACTTTGTGATTATAAACAGATTTTCTATTGACAAAGCCCTGAAGAGGGATCTGGAATATTTTTCTGTACTGTATTATTTTTTTTACAAATTTGTCTGTTAGGACAAAGCACACATGTCAAATAGAAGGGGGAAAGGCTTCTGACCTGGGAAACACTTGGGTGAGAGTTGTAGGATAAACCTTTCCATTGCAAGTGTAAATACATTCATGTGGCCAGGGCTTTGGTTGGGAGGTGTGTATAAGTCAGTAGAGGGGCCTGCTCAGTTATGGAGGATTGCACGATCTGAGCAGGCTTCTCCTAGGCACCTTGAGACACTGGCAGCTCCACAGGACAAAGTCCATATGTTCCCCCAAGCAATAATGTGGGCAAACTGCTATTCTGTTAATATATAGAAAGGCCTGTGCCCAGAAGCAAGTGAAATACATGCAAACCCTGCACAGGGGGTTGGCTTGGCCATCCTGGGGAAGTCAGGTGGTGCGGGTGGGCGAGGGTTTTTCATAACTGCAGTGCTGTGAATATATCCCAACTGCTATAGCTTCTATTCTACTGTATTCCATCCCAAACTATTTTTAGTAAACTTTGTATGTATTTTTAAAAACATACAACAATTTCTAAAACTTATATAAATTACATATTGATTAACATATTATTGAAAACCAACATGTAGGTCAAGAAATTTCTGACACCCCAAGAAGGCTACCTCATTCCCCTTCCTTAAAGATAACACTAGAGAAAAACCAAGATGGCAGCATAGGTAAACACCTATACTTGCTGGACCTAACAAACACACCAAAATTACAACTAAAGGACAGTACAACTATCATCCAGAACCGTGGGAAAGCTGGCTGAGTGGAAGTACTGCAACTAGAGTGGTAAAGAAGAAAACACATTAAGACTGGTAGGAGATGCAGAGGCCCAGAATGGGCTGGCACCTGGGTGTGCTGCTTTTTTAATCAGGAGGGAGATACAAGTTCCCACTTGCTCCTAACTCCAGTTCTGGACAAGACTCTGGGTGACCCAGACACATAAGGGGAGAAAAGACTATCTGGCATCGGAGCAGGAATGAAAGGGTGGCTTTTTTTCAGATGGAAGTGCTGCCAGCAGTCATTGTTCCTGTACTGGGGACTCTTCACAGCAGGGCTCACTGGCAGTCATTGCTATTTGCTCTACCTTGGAGATTCCCTGAGACGCTGCCCCACCCAATTTACAATCACACCCAACCTGTGTACAGCAGCTTTTTCACATGAATGGCCTGTCCTTTCTCAGCCTAAAAACCTGTCAAACAGGCAGAAACTGGGTCAGGGAGCCCCAAAATTATCAAAAGAACACCAAGTGCAAGCAGCAGCAGCCTGCCTTGATTCACAGCTGGGCCTTGTCTGGACACTTCCAAACCCAATATAAAGAGGAAGAATCTGCAGATCTATCTGTAGCTCCAGTTTGGTGGCCCCAGGCAGTGGATGATTTTGCACCTCCTTAGAGATCCAAGAGCTAGTGTATCCAGTAGTCAGTGTGAGACCATACCAGAGTACAACTCTTCACATCTATAACTGACATACTCAAGGGACAGACTCAGTGAGCACCAAAGCACCACTGAAGCAAGTCCTGTTCCATAAGGGTGTCTCTTGCACAGCAGCTCTTCCAATGTAGACACAACTGGTCCTCACAGCCAATGAGCCTAAAGGTAAATTCCTCCCAGTGATACCAACAGCAACCAAGGCTTAACTACAACAAAACTGTGCACACAGCCCACAAAGGGGTGTACCAAGATTGTCCACCTCAAGTGATTTGGGAGGCCGAACCACTGAGCCCAATAGGAAACCTACCACGCAAGTCCACTCTATCAACTCAAGGAGACTTACCAGCTACCCAATTCATAGAAACAAACACAGGGAAGCAGCCAAAATGCAGAGACAAATAAACATGTCACAAATGAAAGAAATGGAAGAGAAAAAAATACTGGATATAGAGTTCAAAAGCATGGTTATAAGGATAATTAAGAATCTTCTAGAAACCTTCAAGGAACTTAGTGAGACCTTCAAGGATCTTAGTGAGAATGCCAGAAAAAATAATGGAAAAGGATCAGTCAGAATTAAGCATTCACTGACTGAAATAAAGAATAATATACAGAGTTTAAACAGTAGACCAGAAGTCCCCAAGAATCAAATCAAAGATTTGAAATATGAAGAACAAAAAAACATCCAACTGAAAGAGCAAAAGAAAAAAACAATCTAAAAATATGAAAATAGTGTAAGGAGCCTCTGGGACAACTTCAAGTATACCTACATCTACATTATGGGGGTGCCAGAAGAAGAGAGAGAAAACATATTTGAAGAAATAATGACAGAAAACTTCTCCTGCTTGGCGAAAGAAATAGACTTACAAGCCCAGAAAGCTCAGAAAACTGCAAACAAGAGGAATCCAAAGAGGACCACATTAAGACACCTCATAATTAAAATGCCAAGGGCAAAAGACAAAGAAGGAATCTTAAAAGCAGCAAGAGAAAAAAGAGTAAGATACCTCCAAGGGAGTAGCCATACAACTGTCAGCTGATGTCTCAACAGAAACTATGCAGGCTAGAAAGGAATGGCAAGAAATATTCAAAGTGATGCATAACAAGAACCTACAACCAAGATTATTCTACCTAGAAAAGCTATCATTTAGAATTGAAGGTCAGATAAAGAGTTTCACAGGCAAGAAAAAGCTAAAGGAGTTCATCATCACTAAACCAGTATTATATGAAATGCTTAAGGGTATTCTTGAAGAAGAAGAAGAAGAAGAAGAAGAAGAAGAAGAAGAAGAAGAAGAAGAAGAAGAAGAAGAAGAAGAAGAAGAAGAAGAAGAAAGAGAAGAAAGGTAAAGATAAAAAATTATGAACAACAAAGTGAAAACAAATACATATCTATCAACAAGCGAATCTAAAAATCAAATGAATAGGGGGGGAAATGATGGTGACCAGCAGGAAGGGAGGGAGAGAGGGAGAGTGGGTGAGAGAGTGAGGGAGTGATAGAGGAGTGTGTGGATGTGTGTGGGTGGGTGTGTGACTGAAATTGGGACAGTTAGACCCTGCAGTTCTTCCAGGGTGATGCCAATCCAGGCAGTCTGAGACAGCAAAACCCCACTACCACTACAAACACTCTGGGGAGGACACCTGTGGCACAGAGACCACACCATCTGGAAGAATAAACAGCTTGAGACTAGGATCCTAGCCTTGCTACCACTCTGTCTGGTCTCGGTAGCAAACCAGGACCCTACAGCTACTCTGGTAGAAAATCTGAAACCAGAGCTGCAGACCCAGGGACACCAAGACTCCAGGAAACCTGGCTGCACATTTCTGTGAGTCACAAAGCCAATCCTCCTCTCCCACCACCCCCGTGGGAGCAGCATAGGAACTGCCAGATCCCAGCCTCACAATAAGGCTTTCTGCATACACACAGCAGCAGCAGTTCTACCTGACTTTGAGCCTTGTTTCTCAAGCCCAGGCTCTGCACCCAGGCAGAAAGACTGTGCTAAATTTGACCCTAGGTGGCGCATCCCTGGGGAGATTGTTTTCTGCAACCAGATCCTGCACTCATGCAGGGCAGGGAGACAGTGCTGAATTTGAGCCTGAATATTCAAACTCAGGGTATTTATTTCCCACAACTAGGCTCCTCGTCCAGGCAGGGAGAGAGACTGTGCTGAATTTGAGCATAGGTGTGCAAACTTGGGGACATTGTTTTCTGTGACCAGACCTTATACCCATGCAAGGAGACAGCGCTGAATTTGAGCCTGGGGGTGCAAACCTGGAGAGTTCGTTTCCCTCTCCTAGGCTCCATGCCCAGGAAGGGAGGATGTGCTGAATTTGAGCCTAGGCACATCAACTTGGGGAGATTGTTTTCTGTGACCAAATCCTGTGCCCATGTAGGGAGACAGTGCTGAATTTGAGCCTAGGGGTGCAGGGAGTTTGTTTCCCATGACCAGACCCTGCACTCAAGCATGAAGACTACACTGAATTTGAACCTGAATGAGTGAATTCAGGGAGTTTGTTCCCCATGACCAGACTCCATGCCCACACAGGGAGGCAGTGCTAATTTGAGCCTGGTTGAATGGACATGGGGAGTTTGTTTCCACAGTAAACACCCACGTGACCAGGGCCCACAAAGACAATGAACAGCAGTGGAACCTGACTTTAACTCAGGGCAAGTGCACTTGAGTTGCAGTTAAAACATAAGACTGTTTTCTGCAGGGCAGGAGTTAACCTACTGCCAATACAGTGCGACTGTGCAACCCAGTCCCCAATCAGATTGGGGACCCTGAATCTCCACACAAGAGACAGCAATAAATACCAGTGACTAGACTCTGTTTATCATTGTGTGCTCCTGGGATCCCTGATTCCCAGGACATTCACACTAAGAGCCAGTGACTCCAATTCTTGGTGTATGTGCACAGAGGGACCCTAATTCTCAGTGTGAGATAACACCAAGAAACAGAAACTTTGATATTCACTTCCCAGCGTGGACACAGTGAGCTTCTGACTCCTGAAACACACTAGGGGATTTGATTTTTGGCACATCCCAGCAGTTCTCTGTTTAAAAGTGGTACAGGCAGGGTCCCTGATGCTAGGTGCACACACAAGGCCACATTAAGCACCTGTGACTCTGATCCAGGGTGAGCATGGCTCCAACCAACACACAGCTACTGCACATCTTGGTGTCAGAGCTCTTCAGTGACACTTGGCTGGGGGGTGCAAAACTCCCACTGAACACAACACAGGACCTTGCAACTCGATATTTGAACCTTCCGGTGGTCAGAATGGGGAGACAATGAAACAATCTCCTGAGGAAAGAAAAGGAGGAATCACCAAGTAAGGAAATAGGTGAAACTGAAGCATGCAACACAGAAAAAGTATTCAGAGTAATGGTCATACAGTTCATATACCAGATGAACAAGAAAATCAACCTATGCAAAAATTAGGAAGAAATGAAAAATGACATAGCTACAATAAAAAACACCATGGAGGGCTTCAACAGTATACTAGAATAAGTAGAGGACCGAATTAGTGAGTTAGAAGATAAAGTACAGAAACAAGCCCAATCTGAACAGCAACTAGAGAAAAAAATTAAAAAGCAGGAGGAGAACTAAGGGAGCTTTGGGACAATGAAAAATGAAATAATATACATATAATAGGGCTGCCAGAAGGACAAGAAGAGTAGCAAGGATTAGAAAATTGATTTGAAGAAATAATGACAGAAAACTTCCCTGATACGGGGAAGAAAAACATTGCACAAGTAAAGAGAATCCCAAGTAAGTTGAATCCCAAAAGACCCACAGCAAGGCACATCATAATTGCAATGGCAAATGTTAATGACAAAGAAAGAATCTTAAAGGCTCCAAGGGAGAGACAGAAAGGTACCTACAAAGGATCTCCCAACATCAAGCTATAAGGGAATGGAAGGAGATATACAAGGTGATACAAAACATGGGACTAAATCCAAGAATACTCTATCCCGCAAGACTATAAATCAAAATCAAAGAGGAAGTCAAGAGCTTCCCAGAAAAAAAAAAAGGCTAAGGGAGTTTATCATTACAGAGCCAGCACTGCAAGAAATGCTAAAGGTAATGTAAAAGGTAGAAATAAAGAGGTAAGAAGGAACATAGGCTCAAAAAAGTAAAAATGGCTACAAACAAGTAACTTTCAATAATAACTTTATACCTAAATGGACTAAATGCTCCAATCAAGACACATCGAGTGGCTGATTGGATAAAAAATATGACGCATATATATGCTGTCTACAAGAGATCCACATCAGAACAAGGGAATCACACAGACTGAAAGTGAAGAGATAGAAAAATATCTTTTGGGCAAATGGAAATGAAAAAAAAAAGTGGGGTAGTAATACTTATATCAGACAAAATGGACCTCAAAGTGAAGGCCAGAACAAGTAATAATGAAAGTCACATCATAATACTAAAAGGATCAATACAACAAGAGGACATAACCCTGGTAAACATATATTCATCCAATGCAGGGACATCCAAATACATTAAAAAAAAAAAAAACTCCTGGAAGATAACAAGGGAGAAATTGACAACAGTACATTCATAGGAGGGTATTTTAATACACCACTGACATCACTAGTAAATCTCTAGACAAAAAAAATTAACAAAGAAACAGGACTCCTAAATGACTTACTAGAACAGAGGGACTTAATTGAAATCTTCAGAACATTTCACCCCAAAGCTGTGGAATATATGTTTTTCTCAAGTTCACATGGGACATTTTAAAAGATAGACCACTATTGGGTCACAAGCAAAGTATCCCCAAATTCAAGAAGATAGAAATCATACCAAGCATCTTCTCAGACCACAATGGCATGATATTATTAATAAACTACAATAAAAAGAATCCAAAACATTCACACACTTGAAAGCTGAATAGCATGTTATTAATATTGATTGGGTTGCCAATGAGATAAAAGAAGGAATTAAAAACATTCTTGAAACTAATGACAATAAAAACACAACAATCCCAAAATGTATGGGACACAATGAAATCAGTCCTGAGAGGGAAGTTTATAGCTCTACAGACCTACCTCAAAAAATAAGAAAAAGTGGTAGCAAATTATATAACTCTACAAATCAAAGAATTAGAAAGAGAACAATAAGAAAAGCCCAGAGTGAGCAGAAGGAAGGAGATAATAAATATTAGAGCAGAAATAAATGACAATAAGTGACCCAAGGGGGAAAACAAAACAAAACAAAAGATCCATGAAACCAAAAGCTGGTTCTTTGAAAGGATAAACAAGATTGATGAACCACTAGGCATGCTCCCCGAAAAGCAAAGAGAGAGGACACAAATAAAAAAATCAGAAATGATAGAGGTGAAGTAACAACAGACCCTACAAAAATAAAAGTGATTGTTAAAAAATACTATGAACAATTCTATTCCAACAAAATAGACAACCTGGAGGAAACAGACATATTCCTAGAAAAACGCAACCTTCCAAAACTTAATTAAGAAGATTATAAATATCTCAAGAGGCTGATACCTATGGAAGAAATTGAAGTAGTCATCATTTTTCCTTCCAGCAAACAAAAGCCAGGGGCCATATGGCTTCACAGGAAATATATACCAAACATTCAAGGAAGAACTAAAGCCTATCCTCCTCAGACTAATCCAAAAAATTCAAGAGGAAGAAACACCACCCAACTCATTCTATGAAGCCAGCATCAACCTAATATCAAAACCAGATAAGACAACACCAAGAAAGAGAATTATAGGCCAATATTGCTCATGAGCATAGATGCCAAAATCCTCAACAAAATTCTAGCAAATTGGATCTAGCAGTATACCAGAAAGATCATGTAGCATGACCAAGTAGGATTTATTCTGTGGATGCAAGGTTGGTACAATATCTGCAAATCAATAAATGTTATACATCACATAAACAAAATGAAAGAGAAAAATCACATAATCATATCAATTGACACAGAAAATCATTTGACAAAATCCAATACCCTTTCTTGGTAAAAACTCTCAGCAAGGTGGTAATAAAAGAATCATTCCTCAACATAATGAAAGCCATATATGATAAACCCACAGCCTGGGGTTGGGTGGGAACCAGGTGGAGGTGAGCTAAAGGAGGAAAAGAGAACATCTGTAATAATCTGAACAATAGATTAAAAAAATAAATTTAAAATATTTAAACATAAAAAATAAAAAATTTAAAAGGAAAAAAGATAACAGTATATTATAACACTAAAAATTTCACATCCTATATAATAAAAGCCTAGGTAGCATCATGCCCTCATGTGATGACATCATAAGATGACCACCACAAGATGGTCACCAAGGGAGGACAGTTGTGCATGATCAAAACAGCAGCAGAGGGCAATTGGAGGCAAACAGGGCAGCAGGGGTGGGCAGTTGGGGGAAACCAGGCCTGCAGGGGATGGAAACTGGGGGGAATCAGGACTGCATGTGAGGTCAGTGGGGATGATCAGGTCAGCAGGGGAAGGTAATGTGGTGCCATCAGGCCAGCGGAGGAGGGCAATTGTGGGCGATCAGGCTAACAGGGGAGGGCAGTTGGGGGTGATCAGTTCACCTGGGGAGCAGTTAGGTGCCAATCAGGCTGGCAGGGGAGCAGTTATGGGGTGATAAGGATGCACGCAAGTGAGCGGTTAGGAGTCAGCAGTCCTGGATTGTGAGAGGGATATCTGACTGCCAGTTTAGGCCTGATCTCACAGTTGGACATCCCCCAAGGGGTCCCAGATTGGAGAAGGTGCAGGCCAGGCTGAGAGACAGCCCCCCCACACTGTGCACAAATTTTGTGCATTGGACTTCTAGTATATTATAACTCAGTTTTGAAAATGTTATACTTGACTAAGCAAGTGTGGACTTGCCTCTTTTCCTTTTATAAATTCTTTTTTCCCCTCTTATAAATTCTTAAAGTATTTCAGAAGAATGCAAGCTAGAAGGTCCAGAGCTATGCTTCCATCTCTTGAATCTCTTGACCCTTCTTTATATATATATATATATATATATATATATATATATATATATATATATATATAAAATTAATTTTTTATACATGTCTCCCCATGCCCCCCTCCCTCCCAGGCATACCCCAACCCCCCCAGTGTCTATGTTCATTGGTTATGCTTATATGGATGCATACAAGTCCCTTGATTGATCTCCCATCTACCCCACCTAACTTTAATCTTCCTGCTATAATTTCACAGTCTTGACCCTTCTTGAAATCTTTTGTACATACCTGAAGCTCTTAGAGGGCAAGAGTTGTTTTTAACCTTTTTAACTTCCCCAAATACATCAAATACTTAAAGGTGAGGAGTTTAAGATTAATAATTGATCAAAACATTAGCTTTCTGGCTGGTCTTCATAATGCTTATCTTTCTGCTGTAATTCTTACCACCTGATATTTCTTAAACTTTGTATGATGACTTTTCATTCACAGTAACTTTAATCACTTTATTTCTATCCTTTTTTTTAATTTGAAACTTACTATAATCTAGTCCCAAAGGCTTACATGACCTTATTTCCTTTCATAGCTCAGATGATAGATCTTTTCAAAGTCCTTGAATTGTGTAAGACTAAGGGGATTATAAAGTAATGTGCCTACATCCCTTGTCCCTGAGGATTTTGCAATTAGAATAAGACTGGGATGGCATTCTAATCTAATTTGCTGTAACCCTAATTCCACTCTAGTTTACAGATTCTTTTTTGGCCAGAGTCTCATGTTATTTACAATCAGTCATGTATATCAGTCTATGTTGTGCTTTTTTATAAGTTTTTAGCAATAGAAACCTATTTTCAATTTTTTCGTAGATCCCTAATATATGTATTAGATAGACAAGACTACTGTGGTTGACTAAAGAAGTAGGAAGTTGGAACATCACCATCTGTGACCAGTTAAGTCAATACCCCCTAGTACAAGTCACCTCTGCAAACATTAAAATTTTATGAACATATATGGAAAACAACTGTAATACAACATCTCATATTCATGTCTAATTTCAAAAGACTCTTTTTTTCCATGTAAAAGAAAATCTACAAAATCTCCTACAGTAACAGAATACTTTGGGATAAGAGTGCTCTTTTTACCCAATTGTTCCTAACTTACAAGTACATCATACTAGTCATCAATAAACACCATCAAAATGTTAATATTTCAGTTCCATCATCACCACACCTATTGCTACATTTTCAGTATTCAGCATTTTTAAATTTGTAGGAAATGGTTTTAATATACTCATCAACCATATTTAAAAATAAGCATAGAGTGAAGTAAATGAAAATAATGTGGATGAGTAGGGAATTCCAAAGGTGTGTTCTACAAAAGCAGGAAATAAATTGGCAAAAGCTATCAGAATCAATTTCATCAGACCTCTGAAAACTAAAATTTATGGCAACCAGGAAAGAAGAAAAAAACATCTTAAACTTACCCTGGCCTTACTCTGTTTCCATCTCGGTACCATCTTGGAAAACATCCCACATTATAGGTATAGGCTTCTGGTATTAGAGGGAGCAAAATGGATGTTATTCCAAGAATTAAGGTTGGTTGTTTAGCTCTCCATATTGGCTTCCATATTGGCTTTCTGGAGTACCAGCTCACAGGCTTGCCTTTATTTTTTCTTACTTGGAAGTTTCTCAAGTTGGAGGCAACTACCTGGTGGTGTTTTTTTTGTTTGTTTGTTTGTTGTTGTTTTTGTGTGTGTGTGTGTTTTAATACATAAAGTTAAATGCATTATCTACTACCACATAGACAAGGTATAAAAGTTGAGGAAAATAATAGATAAACTGAAAAGCTTAGAAAGAAATGCTGGGGAATACAGAGAAAAGGGACTTTGAAAAGTTACCACACAGTCTTAGGAATCAAAAAGGCCAAGCACATATCCAGAACTGGGCACATGATCTAAAATATAAAATATAAGAAATCTCAAAATTCTCACCTGTTTTATTGATTAAGAAATTGCATATGTGTCCTTATCTCCCCATTGCCCCACCCTGTTCATGCTCTCATCCCCCTGATGTCTGTGTCCATTGGTTATGCTTATATGCATGAATACAAGTTCTTTAGTTGATCTCTCCCCCTTACGCTCAAAAGGAAGGAATAAATTCTAACTTTTGACTTTGAATTTAGAAGGCTCTAAATTCGCAGATTTTTCATAAACAGGAAGTAAAGGTTTTGGTATGGTTATATAATGTATGGGTAAAAATTAAAGGTTTGCCCCAACCCACAGGATCCATCTGCAAAAACTAGAATACCATTAGGGGATTGATTTTCAGTTTAAGGAATTCTGACCATTAGCTGAATGGTAAAATAATAGAAACAAGACTTCAGTAGCCACTTATGACAAAGAATGCACACTATAAAATGAGTTTTAAAAGCACTAAACCAATAATCAACAACTAAAAAAAAAAGTAGCAAAAAAAAAAAACCCGATGATAAAGGAGAATCTAATTTCCAGAGTTGTCATTCTATAATATTAATAAACACCCCACTACTGCTTAGTACCCAGTCCTGATGGTATAAGAGTCCTGACCAGAGAACCCAGGTAACCATAGATCCCATCTTACAGCTTTCACTTAGATAGGGAACCATGCCAGCACTTTTATTCAACTATACCCAGCCAGTGGAACACATCTCCCAACCTCAGAGATCAAGCAGTCAACTCACCAAAAATAGACCCTGATAGCAAGCCCAAATGCCTAAGGACATTACCAACAGATACATCCAGAAATCCAAATTAAGCTGCCTGGTGAGTAACTGTCTCTACCAAAGCTATCCTGTAAACTCTGGAAGAGGACACCTCTTACTCAAATGCAGACACTAACTTAAAAAATGAAGGACATGAAAAATCATATAATTATGATACCACCAAAGGACACTAATAAAGCTGTATATATTAACCTAAATGGAATCTATAAATCGTCAGACAAAGAATAATCCTTTGAAAGAAGATCATCGAAGAGGAGACAGAAGATGGCTGCCAACCACAAGGCAGACTGTAAGATAGTGTATGAGTGAGAAAACAAAGAGAGAGTGTGGGAACTGTTTGTTGCTGAGTTGAGGGACAGCTATACTTGGGATACTGTGGGGGACTGTCAGATGGGGATCCCTTGACCAAGCAACCCCACTGCTGCGGGGTTCCCTCTCAGAGTGGCTGGCTTGGACATGGAGAAATGCGCCATCTTAAAGGGAAAAGTAGATGTTATTGAGAGCCTGAAAAGCCCAGGGAATCTACAACTATGGCACCCACTGAACAGCTGCGAATTCTAGAACACCAGTCCTCAATTGGTGCAAGAACATGGGTTCAGAGGTGTTCTACACTTCACAGAGGAAAGGAGAAAGAGAACTACATAACTAGACACCCAGAGAAGAGAAAACATGGGGAGACAAAGAAACACCCCACATATGAAAGAAAAGCAGGCATTACCAAAAAAGGAAGTAAACGAGCCGAGACCGGTTTGGCTCAGTGGATAGAGCATCGACCTGCGGACTGAAAGGTCCCAGGTTTGATTCCTGTCGGGGGCATGTACCTTGCTTGCGGGCACATCTCCACTGTGGAGTGTGCAGGAGGCGGCCGATTGATGTCTCTTTCTCTCATCGATGTTTCTGACTTTCTATCTCTCTCCCTTCTTCCTCTCTGTAAAAAATCAATAAAATATATTTTAAAAAAGGAAGTAAACGAAATGGAGGCAAGCAACCTGTCAGAGGAATAATTCAGAGAAATGGTCATAAGGTGGCTGAAAAGAATGGAAGATAAATTTGACATTATGTGTAAGAACCAAGAGGAAATGAAGAAGAATCAAGAAGAAATATAAAATGATATTGCTGCTGTAAATAATTCAATAGAAAGCATCAAGAGTAGACTAAAAGAAGCAGAGGAACACATCAGTGAGCTAGAAAAAAAGGTAGGAAAAAATACCCAAGTAGAGCAGCTTCTAGAAAAAAAATTAAAAAGCAGGAGGAGAGCCTAATGGAAAACATCAAGAAAGCCCACTGTATGGGAGAACATATTTGCAAATGTTATCACTGATAAAGGTTTAATCTCCAACATCTACAGAAAACATACAAAAGTTAATAAAAGGAAGATGAATGATCCAATAAAAAAAAATGGATAATGGACCTAAATAGAATCTTTTCAAAAGATGACAGAAGGAAGGCCAAGAGACTTGAAAACATGCTCAGTTACTAATTATCTGAGAGATGCAAATCAAAATGACAATGCCGTACCATCTCACACCTGTCTGAATGGCTATCATAAACAAATCAATGAACGACAAGTACTGGTGAGGATGCGGAGAAAAAGGAACCCTAGTGCACTGTTGGTGGGAATGCACACTGGTGCAGCCACTGTGGAGAACAGTATGGAGTTACCTCAAAAAACTAAAAATAGAATTCCCATTTGACCCAGTAATACCATTTCTAGGAGTATAACTCAGGAAACTAGAAACACAAATCAGAAATGATATATGCACCTCTATATTCATAGCAGCACAATTTACCATAGCTAAGATTTGGAAACAGCCTAAGTGCCCACCAGCAGATGAGTAGGTTAGAAAGCTAGGGTACATCTATGCAATGAAATACTACACTGCTATAAAAAGAAGGAATTCTTACCATTTGCAGCAGAATGGATGGATCTGGAGAGCATTATGTTAAGTGAAATAAGCCAGGAAATGAAAGAAAAATACTACATGATCTAACTCATTCATGGAATATAAAGAACATTATAATCTGATGACCAAAAAATAGATAGAGAGGCAGTAAATCATCGAATACACTGTCAAACTACAGCTGGAAGGCTGGGGAGAGGGAAGAGATCAACCAAAGGATTTGTATGCATCATATAAGTACAACCAATGGACACAAGTCACTGAAGTTGGGATGAGGGCATGCAACAGGGGTTAGAGGATGCTGGGGGAAGGTCAATGGGGAGAAAAAGATATATACTATGTATAATACTTTAAACAAACAAAAAGGCTGCCAGAGTGATATAGAAAGTTACCTGCAAGGTATCTCCCATCAGACTATCAACTGATTTCTCAATTAAAACACATCAAACCAGAAGTGAATGGATTGAAATATACAAAGTGATGCAAAGCAAGAGACTGAATCCAGGAATACTATACCCAGCATAGCTACCATTCAAAATTGAAGAGGAGATGAGGAGCTTAACAGACACAAAGAGGCCAAGGGAGTTTATTGGCTCCAAGCCAGCAATGCAAGAAATGCTAAAGTGAGTGCTGTATAAAGAAGGAAGAGAAAAAGAAGAAAAATGGCTATATACAAGTACCTATCAAAAGTAACCTTAAATGTAAATGGACTAAATGCTCCAATCAAAAGACATAGAGTGATTAAATGGATAAGAAAACATGACTCATATATTTTCTGTCTACAAGAGACCCACATCATAATAAAGGACTCACACAGACTAAATATTGAAGGGATGGAAAATAATTTTTCAGGCAAGTGAAAATTTTAAAATGTTGGGGTAGCAATACTTATATCTGACAAAATAGACCATAAAGTGAAGGGCATAACAAGAGATAAGGAGGGTGGGCCAATTCATAATACTAAAGGGAGAAATTCACCAAGAGTATATAAACATATATGCATCCAATACTGGAGAACACAAATACATTAAAAAATAAAAACAAAACACCTCCTAGAAGGTATCAAGGGAGAGATCAACAGTAATACAATCATAGTAGGGGGCCTTAATACCCCATTGACACCACTGGATAAATCCTCTAAACAAAAAATAAAGAAAGAGCAATGCTAAATGACTCACTAGATCAGATAGAATTAATAGGCATCATCAGAATATTTCATCCCAAAACAACAGATTATACATCATTCTCAAGTGCATATGGGACAGTTTCAAAGATAGACCACATACTGGGAAACAAGCAAAGTCTCTTCAAATACAAGAAGATTGAAATCATATCAAGTATCTCCTCAGATCACAATGGCATAATATTAGAAATCAATTACAACAAAAACAAGGAAAAAATCAAGCAACTGGAGGATAAATAATATACTATTAAACAATGATTGCTTACCAGAGAGATCAAAGAAGAAATAAAAAGCATTCTGGAACAACTGACAATTAAAACACAAAGATCCAAAATCTAAGGGACACAGTGAAAGCAGTCCTGAGAGGGAAGTTCATACCATTGCAGGCTTTCTTTAAAAAATAGTAATAAATTAACTAACTCTACAACTTAAAGAATTAGAAAGAGCAACCCAGAATAAGCAGAAGGGCATAAATAATAAAGATTAGGGGGAGAGAAAATGGCGGCGGGGTAGACAGATGCATCTGGAGCTTTGTCGCTGGGCAGAGGGAGAGAGAGCACCTGAGAGTCACACTGGGAGTGTTTGTTGGCAAGTTAAGAGTCAGTTAACCTCTAGGAGAAGGTGGGAACTGCTGGACGGGGCTCTCCCGGCCAGGGAGCCCCACTGCCACAGGGTTATTGTCCATGGAGCCAACAGCGCGAATGCGGAGACTGCGCCACCTTGCAGAGGGAGGTGGACGTCTGCGACGGTCTAAAGCCAGCGGCTGGGGCAGGGACCCAGGGACCCAGAACTCTGCTCTCCAATCGGCGCAGACACCCGGCAGAATCAGAGATCCACAGAGCACACGGAAAGTGCCTTGTGTGCTGTACCGGGTCATGTTGTAGTTTGTGCCTTTCAATCAATGTAGGAGAGAGAACTACATAACCAGACACCCAGAGAAGAAAGACCATGGGAAGAAAAAGAAACAGCCCACATAAGAAAGAAATGCAGGTTTCACCAGAAAAGGAAGTACACAAAATAGAAGCAGAAATAAGCCTGCCAGAGAAAGAGTTCAGAGAAATAATCATAAGGTGGATGAAAAGAATGGAAGACAAAATCAACAATCTGAGTAAGAGCCAAGAGGAAATGAAGAATACCCAAGAGGAGATGAAGAAGCAGCAACAAGAAATGCAGAAGAATCTAGAGGAGGTGCAGAATAAACAAGGAGATATGAAAAATGACATCACTGCTATAAAGAACTCAATAGAAAGCATCAAAAGTAGACTAGAAGCAGAGGACTGCTTTAGTGAGCTAGAAGACACGGTAGGAAAAAATACCCAAGTACAGCAGCTTCTAGAAAAAAAAAGTTAAAAAGCAAGAGGAGAGCCTAAGGGAACTTTGGGATAACATGAAAGACAACAACATCCGCATAATTGGGGTTCCAGAAAGAGTGGAAACTGAACAAGGATTAGAGAACGTGTTTGAAGAAATAATGACAGAAAATTTCCACAATATAGGAAAGAAAAAACCCACACAAATCCAAGAAGATCACAGAGTCCCAAGCAAAATAAACCCCAACAAACTGACACCAAGGCACATTATAATTAAATTGGCAAACACCGACGACCAAGTAAGAATCTTCAAAGCAGCCAGAGAGAAACAGAAAGTTACCTACAAAGGAACCCCCATAAGACTAGCTACTGACTTCTCAACAGAAACTCATCCAGGCAGAAGGGAATGGAATCAAATATACAAGGCCATGCAAAGGAAGGGTCTGAACCCAAGAATACTGTACCCTGCAACACTCTCAATCAAAATTGAAGGTGAAATCAAAACCTTCACAGACAAAAATGGATTAAGGGAATATATTACCACCAAACCAGCAATGCAAGCAATGTTAAAGGGTCTGCTGTAATAAAAAGAAAGAGGAAGCGAAGAAGGACATCACGGGTAAGGACTAAAAATGGCAACAGATAATAACTTATCAATAATAACTTTAAATGTAAAGGGATTAAATGCTCCAATCAAAAGACATAGGATAACCGATTGGATAAGAAAACATGATCTATATATCTGCTCTCTGCAAAAAACCCACCTCAGGAAAAGAGATGCACACAGATTGAGGGTGAAGGGATGGAAGATGATATTTCAGGCAAATGGAAATGAAACAAAAGCTGGGGTTGCAATACTTATATCTGACAAATTAGATGTCAAAGTGAAGGACATAATAAGAGATAAAGAAGGCCACTTCACAATACTAAAGGGAACAATCCAACAAGGAGAAATAACTCTGGTAAACATATATGCACCCAATATAGGAGCACCTAAGTACATAAAAAAAACCTCTTGGAGGATATTAAGGGAGAGATTGACAGCAATACAATCATAGTAAGAGACTTTAATGCCCCACTGTCACCATTGGACAAATCCTCTAAACAAAATATCAGGAAAGAAACATCAATCCTAAATGACTCACTAGAACAGATGGAATTAATTGACATCTTCAGAACATTTCACCCCAAAGCCACAGAATATACATTCTTCTCCAGTGCACATGGGTCATTTTCAAAGATCATATGTTGGGTCATAAGAAAAGTCTCTTCAAATTCCAGAAGATTGAAATCATATCAAGCATCTTCTCAGACCACAGTGGCATAAAACTGGAAATCAACTATAATAAAAACAATAGAAAGAAATCAAACACATGGAGACTAAACATCATGCCATTAAACAATGACTGGGTAACCAGAGAGATCAAGGAAGAAATAAAAAAAAATCATGGCAACAAATGACAATGACAACACAACAATACAAAATTTATGGGACACAGTGAAAGCAGTCTTGAGAGGGATGTTCATAGCCTTAAAAGCCTACTGCAAAAAAAACAGGAAACAATGGTAACAAATTACCTAAACCTACAACTCAAAGAGCTAGAACGAGAACAAGAAAAGCCCAGTGTACTCAGAAGGAAGGAAATAGTGAAGATCAGGGTGAAGATAAACAACTTGGAGACCAAAGAAAAAATTCAAAAGATCAACAAAACAAAGAGCTGGTTCTTTGAAAGGATAAAGATGATTGATGGACCTCTAGCCAGGCTCACTAAGAAGCAAAGAGAGAAGACCCAAATAAACAAAATCAGAAATGAAAGAGGAGAAATAACAACAGACCCTGTGGAAATACAAAGGATTGTAAAAAATACTATGAAAAATTCTATTCCAACAAATTGGACAACCTGCAAGAAATGGGCATTTTCCTAGAAAAATATAACCTTCCAAAACTCAATGAGGAGGAAGCCAAACATCTCAATAGTCCAATAACTATGGAAGAAATTGAGGCAGTCATCAAAAAGCTTCCACCAAATAAAAGCCCGGGACCAGATGTCTACAAAGGAGAGTTTTACCAAACATTCAAGGAAGAATTAAAACCTATCCCCCTTAGACTGTTCAAGAATATTCAAGAAGAAGAAACATTAAAGCTTCAAACAGACTGTGAAATTACAGCAGAAAGATTAAAGTTAGGTGAGGTAGATAAGAGATCAATCAAAGGACTTGTATGCATGCATATAAGCATATCCAATGAACATAGACACTGGGGGGTTGGAGTATGCCTGGGAGGGAGGGGAGCAATGGGGAGATATGTATAAAAAATTAATAAATATTCAAAATTAAAAAAAGAAGACACACACACACACACACACACACACACACACACACAAGATCAGAGTGGAAATAAATGACATAGTGACAAAAGAAAAGACAATACAAAACATCAATAAAACCAAGAGTTGTTTCTTTGAAAGAATAAACAAGATTAATGAAACTCTAGGTAGGCTCACAAAGAAACAAAGAGAATGGAGCCAAATAAAAAATATCAGAAATGAATGAGATGAAGTAACAACTGACCCCACAGACATACAAAGGATTGTAAAAACATAAATGTACAATTCCAACAAACTGGACAACTTAGACAAAATGGATATATTCCTAGAAAAATACAATCTTCCAAAACTCAATTAGGAAGAATAAGAAAACCTAAATAGGCCAATATCTTTGGTGAAATTAAAACAGTAATAAAAAAAAAAACTTTCAGGGAAAAAAAAGAAGTTCTGTTTCAGACAGCTTCACAGGGGAGTTTCACCAAACTTTCAAAGAATAATAAAACCTACTCTCCTCTTCCAAGCACTTTCTATCAAGCTAGCATTACCCTAATCCCCAAACCAGATAAAGACACTACAAAGACAGATTATTACAGGCCAATATTTGTGATGAATATAGATTCTAAAGTCCTCAGCGAAATGTTAGCCATTTAGATCCAACATTACATTAGAAAGATCATACACCATGACCAAAGGATATTTATTCTGGGAATGAGAGGCTGGTACAATATCAGAAATCAATAAATGTGATATATCACATAAACAAATTGAGAAACAGAAAACACATAATCATATCAATTGATGCAGCAAAGTCATTTGACAAAACCCAAAATAAAAACTTTCTTATAAAAACTCTCATCAAAGTGGAAATAGATGGATAATATCTCAACATAATAATAGCCTGATATGACAAACCTACAGCCAACATCATACTCAATGTACAAAAAACAAAACCATTTCCCCTAAGAACAAAAATAAGGCCCTTTCACTACTTTCATTCGACATAGTACTAGAAATCCTAGCTATAGTGGTCAGACAAGAGGAAGAAATAAAAGGTATACTCATACAAATTGAAAAATAAGTAAAACTGTCATTATTTGCAGATTACATTATATAATGTACATAGAAAACACTAAAGACTCCATAAAAAAAATTATCAGACTTAATCAATGAATTTGGTAATGTGGCAGGATATAAAATTAACACCCAGAAATCTATGGCTTTTACATTAACAGTAATTCACAGAAAGAGAAAATTAAAATCAATCTCATTTACCATTGCAACAACAACAACAACAAAAATGAAGATACCTACAAATAATCTTAACTAAGGACATAAAAGACCTGTACTTGGAAAACTACAGGACATTGGAAAAAGAGGTAGAGGAAGACATAAACAAATGGAAAAATATACCGTGGTCATGCATTGGTAGAATCAATATCGGTAAATATCCATACTACCTAATGCCATCTATAGATTAAATGAAATCCCTGTTAAAAATACCAATGGGCCGAGACCGGTTTGGCTCAGTGGGTAAAGCGTCAACCTGCGGACTGAGAGGTCCTGGGTTCGATTCCGGTCGGGGGCATGTACCTTGCTTGCGGGCACATCTCCAGTGTGGGGTGTGCAGGAGGAGGCTGATCGATGTCTCTCTCTCATCGATGTTTCTGACTTTCTGTCCCTCTCACTTCCTCTCTGTGAAAATTAATAAAATATATTTAAAAAAAATACCAATGGAATGTTTCATAGACCTAGACAGAACTCTCCAAAAATTCATATGCAATAAAAAAGACCCTGAATAGCTACAAAAGTCCTAAGTAAAAAGAACAAAGCTCGAGAGATCACAATACCAGATAGCAAGCTTTATTACAAAGCCACTTTTCTCAAAACTACATGGTACTGCCACAAGAAGAGACACATAGACGAATGAAATGTAACAGAGATTCAGAAATTAACCCAAGCCATTATGCTCAATTAATATTTGACAAAGGAGGTAAGAGCATATAATGAAGTCAAGACAGTATCATCAGTAAATAGAGTTGGAAAAAAAATGATGCATATGATGCATGCAAAAAAAAAATGAAACTAGATCACTAACTTACATTATTCACAAAAAATAAACTCAAAATGGATAAAGAACTTAAGTGTAAGAGGAGAAACCATAAAAATCTTAGAAGAATCCATGGGCAGCAAAATTTCAGACATACCTTGAAGCAATAAATTTACTGATACAGATCCTAGGACAATGAAAACAAAGACAAAATAAACAAATGGGAATACATCAAAATAAAAAGCTTCTGCACAACCAAAGAAATCATCAATAAAATAGCAAATGAGCCCACTGCATGGGAGAACATATTTGCCAATGTTATCATCATTAAGGGTTTAAACTTCAAAATTTGAAGGGAACGCATTCAACTTAACAAAAAGAAGATAACGCAATCAGAAAATGGACAATGAACCTAAATAGATACCTTTTAAAAGAGGACATACAGCCAAAACCGGTTTGGCTCAGTGGATAGAGCATCAGCCTGCAGACTGAAAGGTCCCAGGTTCAATTCCAGTCAAGGGCATGTACCTGGGTTGCGGGCACATCCCCAGTAGGAGGCGTGCAGGAGGCGGCTGATCGACGTCTCTCTCTCATTGATGTTTCTAACTCTCTATCCCTCTCCCTTCCTCTCTGTAAAAAATCAATAAAATATATTTTTAAAAAGAGGACATACAGAATGCCAAGAAACATATGAAAACATGCTCAAAATCATTAATCATCTGAGAGATGAAAATCAAAATGGCAATGAGGTACCATCTTACACCTGTCAGAACTGCTATCGTCAACAATTCAACAAATGAAAAGTGCTGGTGAGGATGTGGAGAAAAACTAACCATTGTGCAGTGCTGGTGGGAAAGCAGACAGGTTCAGTCACTGTGGGAAACAGTATGGGAAACAGTATGGCGTTTCCTCAAAAGTTAAAAATGGAACTCCCTTTAACCCAGGAATCCCACTTTTAGGAATATATCACAAGAAATCAGAAACACTAATCAGAGAGAATGTGTGCACCCCTATGTTCATAACAGCACAATTTACAGTAGCTAAGATTTAGAAACAGCCTAAGTGCCCATCAGTAGATGACTGGATTAAAAAATGGCAGTACAACAATGGCATTCTATGCTGCCATAAAAAAGAAGGAATTCTTACCATTTGCAGCAACCTGGATGGAACTGGAGAGCATTCTGTTAAGTGAAATAAGCCAGTCAATGAAAGAAGAACACTACATGATCGCACTCATTTGTGGATAATAAAGAACATTATAAACTGATGAACAAAAAGATAGATACAGAGGCAGTAAAGCATCAAACAGACTGTCAAATTACAGGGGCAAAGTTAGGGAGAGATGGGGTAGATAAGAGATCAACCAAAGGACTTGTATGCATGCATATAAGCATAACCAATGGACACAAGACTCTGAGGGGTTAGTGTATGCATTGGAGTTGGGGGGTAATGGCAAGATATGTATACATACAATACATTAATAAAAAATAAAATATAAATAAATAAATAAATAAATAAAAATAAATACTAAAAAATGGCAGTACATATATAAAATGGAATACTACACTGCTATAAAAAGAACAAAATTTTATCTTTGCAACAGCATGGATGGACCTGGACAGCATTATGCTTAATGAAGTGAGCCAGTCAGAGAAATATAAATATCCCATGATATCACTCATTTTTGAAATATGATAAACAACATAAACTGATGAACAAAAATAGATTCAGAAACACCGAAACACTAAACAGACCATCCAACTTCAGATGGAAGGATTGGGAGGGGAGGAGCATAAGAGATCAACCAAAGGACTTATATGTATGCATATTTGCATAACCAATGAATAAAGACACTAGGGCGAGGGATACTTGTTCTGGGGGTGAGGGTGGCTGGAAAGGGGTCAATCAGGAAAAAGGTGACATATGTAATACCTTAAACAATAAAAAAAAAAACAAGAAAGAAAACAGTATAGATTATCCTCAAATAATTAAAAATAGAACTTTCATTTGACCCAGCAATCCCACTTCTGGGAATATATCTTAAAAAACCCAAACATCAATGAGAAAGAATATATACATGCCTCTGTTCACAGTAGCATTATTTACTATAGTTAAGATTTGGAAACAGCCCTTGTGCATATTGGTAGATGAAGGATAAAAAAGCTGTGGGACAAATGTATATACTGTGGAATACTATGCAGTTGAAAAAAAAAGGAATCTCTTACCCTTTGGGACAGCATGGATGAACCTGGAAAATATTATGCTAAGTGAAATAAGCCAAACTGAGAAAGGTAAATATCACATGATCTCACTTATTTGTGGAATCTAATGAACAAAATTAAGTGACCAACAAAAAGACCTGAAGCATGGAGGCATGGAACAGACCAACATACCTCAATGTGGAGTTGGGGAAATGAGAAGAGATAAAACAAAGAATCTATATACTTTTATACATAGCCTATGGACACAGCCAATAGTGTAGTGAAGACCTGAGGTAGGGGAAGGGAAGGGGCTGGGAGAAGGGAGAGAATGGGAGATAACTATAATACTATCAACAATAAAAAATATTTTTAAAAAGAAATCAGGAATACCAATCAGAATGGATATAGACACCTCTATGTTCATAGCAGCGCAATTTACAATAGCTAAAATTTGGAAACAGCTTAAGTGCCCATCAGTGGATTAAAAAATTGTGGTATATCCTCACAATGGAATACTACGCTGCTGTTAAAAGGAAGGAGCTCTTACTATTTGCAACAACATGGATGAAGCTGGAGAGCATTATGCTAAGCGAAATAAGCCAGTCAGAGAAAGATAAATATCATATGATCTCAGTCATTTGTAGAATATAAAGAACAATGTACACTGATGAACTGAAATAGATCCAGAAACATAGAAGCATTGAACAGACTATCCAACCTCAGAGGGAAGGTGGGTCAGAGTAGTGAGAGATCAAACAATGGACTTGTACACATGCATATAAGCATAACCCTTGGAGACAGACAGTAGGGGGGTGAGGGCATGTGCTACACTGAGACACATAATTAAATTGTCAAATGTCAAAGACAAAGACTTTTGAAAGCACAAATAGAAAAGTGAGAATTGCCGTAAGACTATGTGCAGATTTCTCTGTTTCAGGCCAGAGCAAATAGGATGGTATATTCAAAATATCAAAAGAAAAAAATAACTCACCCAAGAAATCTACAATCAGCCATGTTGCCCTTCAGAAAAGAAGGAAGGATAAACACTTTTTGAAGGAAGGATAAAAACTTTCCTGAATAAACAAAACCTGAGAGTTCAACATAACTACATCTGTCTTGCAAGAAATGCTAAAGTGAGTTCTTTGAGTGGAAGTAAGATGCTAATATAATAAAAACATAAGAAAGAAATGTAAAAATTACTGATAATAGTAAATATACGGTGACCCAAAAATGTATACACACTTTAACAACTGATAACTCACTTAATTTTCATTCCTTTTCAGATTGAACTTATTTGAAATAATGGGTGAAGTCAGACTAAGCTTTGAACAAAGAAAATTTATCCTAAAGTGCCACTAGACTATTTTTTAATGGGTATACATAAAAGAAAAAGTTTGCAGTACAAAATTTGTAGCTGTTGATGAATTGAGGGCACCCAAATGCCAACAAAATTACTCTTTTCTTTTTTCTAAAGATTTATTTTTTTCCTTTTGATTGAACTAATTGGGATGACACCAGCTAACACAATTTTACAGGTTTTAGGTGCACAATTCTACAACAGTGCATTGTGTGTTCACCACCCCAAGTCAAGTCTTTATCCATCACCATTTATCCCCCTATACCAGGGGTGAGGAATGTCCAGTCCACTGGCTGTAAAAAACCCACAAAATAATTTGATCTGGCCTGCCAAGGCATTAAGTGTGAGTTAATTAAATCAAACAAAATTATTCTTGATGTTTGTGATTCCATTACTTTGAGTTATCAGCAATGCTTGGACCAGAATGGTCATTTATTTGAAAACAGGCATTGACAAAAATATTTATTCATTTCTGTAGATTTTTTTACATTTTGAAAATGCATACCGACTTTATCATCATTCAGTGTGTATACAATTTTTGGGACACCCTGTATATAGCCAAAGTTAGATCCTGTAATGGTGGTGCATAGTTCAATAACAATTCTAGTGTAAAAGTTAATAAATATAATAACAATAACCACAACTACAATAATCTGTTACTAGTTAACCAATATAATAATATATAAACTGTAATGTCAATAACCTAAAATGTGAGGGGGAAGAGAAGTAAAAGTATAAAATTTAGCAATTTTGGTAAGGTATGTTTTTACTGGTTTAACATAGGATATTATAATTTTAACATATTTTATGTAAGCCTCATGGTAACCACAAGGGGAAAACCTCCAATAATTACACAAAAGAACGTGATTTTAAAAAGTCACGTCACACTGATACCAAAAGACATCAAAACACATACAAAAAAACAAAAACAAACAGGTTATGAACTGTGGGAACCTCTTTCCATGTCCCGCATGGTTCAGGGTTCCTGGGTCAGGGTTTGGGTTCTGAAGGAGGCCGCACACAAACGAAATGAGAGACTAGAAAATATTAATTTGGCGATATTGGGGGGCCAGGCAGGAGCCTTCCTCTAGTGGGAAGGACTGCCATTTTGCTCTGGCCTTTTTCTCCCTTTTATTAAGGCTTTGGGACACACCCCTAGCCTTTAGGCAGGAAATAACAGAAATTAACATGATACAAACAGATAGTTTCAACTAAACGATGAGTAATCAGCTCTGACCTTTCAGAGCAATTAAGGTTTGCCAGCCTTCTGGCCTTCTGTTTACATCCACCTAGTGAGAACAATTACATCCACCTAGTGAGAACAATATTTGGTCTCCGACAATGAACAAAGGAACAATGGATCTATATAACAGCCAGAAAACAATTAAGAAATTGAAGTAGTAATGTGGGTAAGAGGTTGTCCATTAAAGCCTAAAGTCCATCTATCCTATATAATAAGAGAGGAATATGCTAATTACCCATTATACCCTGAGGCACAATGACCAATGCAACTGGATCACAGATCTGCAGGAGGGTGGGCAGTGAACTACAAGCAGGTGGTGGAGAGCTACAGGATGGGGCAGGGAAGCAAGCAAGTAGAAGGTGGAGAGCTACAAGAGGGGGCAGGGAAATAAGCTATGAGGGGGGCACAGAGGGAACTACAGGAGGCGGGGCAGTGGGCATAAAGCTACAGGAGGGTGGCAGCGGCCTATTGATGCATGGATTTGTGTGCAGGGCTACTAGTATATATATAAACCCTAATATGCAAATAGACCAAACAGCCAGTCACTATGACATGAGCTGACCACCAGGGGCCACGTATGGAACATGGCAGATATAAGTGTCAGATATTTGTAGCAGGTGACAGAGTGCAGAACATGGTGGGCATTGGCTGCGCCAAAATGGTAGAGCAAGTGAGTGGGTGCTCTAGACCAAGGTGAGGGTGCCAGTCGCTGTCATTGGGGTGAGCTTCTGGTGGTTACTGAAAATTCTTTGCTCCCATGCATTGTGGTTCCTCCATGGCTCACCCCTGCTGCCAGCATGGGTCTCAGTCATATTCATTCCTAGTGCCAGAGCCACCACTCACACTCACTGCTGGCACTGGCTCCACTTGCATCTGCTGCTGGCAATAGTTTTGTGCTGTCAATGGATGTGAGTGGGGGCCAGCACCATCAGTGTGGGGCTTGATAGGGGACCTCAGGCCATACCCCCACTCTGGTACTGGGCCAGGAGACCTTAGGCCACTCCCTCCTCCCAGCAGGGCTTGATAGGGGACCTCAGGCTGTGTCCCAGTCCAAGTGCTGGGCCGGGAGACTTCAGGCTGTGACCTCTGCCCCTGTTCCAGGGAGGGGGGACTTGATGGTGGACCTTAGGCTATGCCCCTTACCTCGGCACCAGGCTGGGGTACTTGAGGCTGCATCAAGGGATCTGAAGCACCCAATAATCCCACTCCTAGGAATATATCCTAAAAAACAAAACAAAACAATAAGAAGGGACCTGAGGCTGCAACCCCTGCCTGGTGGGGCTACATCGGGGACGTGAGGCTGCATTCCCTGCCTGGTAGGGCTTGACGGGGGGACCTGAGACTGTGCTCTCCACCTGGCACTAGGCTGGAGGACCTGAGGCTATGCCCCCCCACCCAGAGGGGCTTGACAGGGGTGAGGCCAGCAGGGTCTGGGCCTCCTGAAATTTTGAAGAACATGTGCTTGGCAGGGACTTGACTTTGGGTCCCATGGCATGCCTAGACTCTGGCAGGAGGGCAATTTTAATTGACATTTTACTATTTTTCTTTCATCTCTGACACTTATAGAGAAAGGACAAATAGCAATATTAAAATATTTCCTCTAATTAATTCCCTTTTAATGTGCATGAATTTTGTGCACCGGGCCACTAGTAAGTATGTAAGTTCTTTGATTTGTTTCTTCTTGTCTCCCCATCCCCATACCAAGGTACGTCAGAATGTTCTATGCCTCCATACTTTGAGTCTTATTTTGTCAGTCAATTCATTTTGTTCACTAGATTTCATAAATAAGTGAGATCATGTGATATTTGTGCTTCTCACATTGGCTCAGATTGGCTTATTTTATTTAGCAAAGCAGTCTTCAGTTCCATCCAAAGGAGAAGAGATCCCTCCTTATTATAGCTGCATAGTATTCCATTGTGTAAATGTTCCACAGCTTTTTTTATTCACTCATCTACTGATGGGCACTTGGGCTGTTTTCAAATCTTAGTTATTATAAATAATGTTGCTATGAGGATGGGGGTGCATATTCTTTTTCTGATTAGTGTTTTGGGGGTTTTAGGATATATTCCCATAAGTTCAATTGCTGGGTCAAGTGAAAGTTCCATTTTTAATTTTTTTGAGGAAATTCCATATTGTTTTCTATAGTGGCTTCACCAATCTGCATTTCCACCAGTAGTGAACTAGTATTCTCTTTTCTCTGCATCCTCACCAGTACTTGTTGTTTGTTGATTTTTTTATGATAGCCATTATGACAAGTGCGAGGTGATATAACATTGTGGTTTTAAATTCCAACTCTGATGATTAGTGACTGAGCATTTTTTCATATTTCTCTTGGCCATTTGTATGTCCTTTTTGGAGAAATATATATTTAGGTCCTTTGCCCATTTTTTCTTAATTTAACTGTTTATGCTCCTTTTATTGAGTTGTATGAGTACTTTACATATTTTGGCTATTAACCCCTTATCAGATGTATCAGTAACGATAGTCTCATCAACAAATGGTGTTGTATGCTCTTGACCAATGGACTGAAGGTTGCATTTGAATGTCTGAGTCCAGTTGGCTTTAGTTAAAAAGAGGTAGGGAGATCATTTTCTTGACCAAGTAATGCATATGAAATGTATTAATTGCAAGCATGAGTAAAGGAGTGAGATTGTAGGCACTTTCTTAGTTCTATCTCTGTTTCAATGATCTATTCCCTTGTGATTACTATGCTTCATAACAAATCATCCTAAAACTTAATGGATGAAAACAACAGTATATTGTAGTCCCCATGGTTCTAGATGTTGACTCTGTTTTGCAGGATGTGTCTCACTTGGAGCCTATCCTGTGGATGGAGTCAGATTCTGGACAAGGCTAGAATTTTCAGAAGGTTCTTCTAGAGGATGTCTAAGGTTGTGCATTCACAAAGCTGCCAATTAATATTTGGCATTTGACAAAAAAATGTAACTAGCTTCTCACAGCATGGCAACAGGGTCCTGAGAGAAGGGTTTCCCAAAAGTGAGCATTCCCAGAGGACCAGGTGGAAGCTGCAAGATTTTTTTAGACCTAACTACAGGTCTTAAGTCACAGAATGCCACTGATACCATGTTCCGTTGGTCACACAGAGCCAGACAGATTCATTGTGGAATGTGAAAATCATTGGAGGCCATCTTGTAGACTAACTACCATTACCAGTAATTCACATACTGGAGTTGAAGTCAGAATCACAGGCTGTAACTCAGACCCTATAAACTAGCTAAACACTCTGGGACTGGACTTTCTCATTTGTAAATTGAGGGGACTGGACTTGATGACCACTACTAGCCCCTATGCCTCTATGATTCTCCATCTGTTTCTAGTCACAGATTTTTTTTATCTTGATGCCATTTTATTTTCATTCCACTTAACATCACCATCTAACAAGAATACTATTCATATTCACCAGCAGCTGTTTGTAAAAGCCTATGAAATTTTGTAGAGCTATTAACAATTGAAATAAAATATGTCCTTTATGACACTAGCCTGGTTGGCTCAATGGATAGAATGTCAGCCTGCATACTGAAAGGTCCAGGGTTCGATTCCAGTTGAGGCCATGTACCTTGGTTACAGGCTCATCCCAGGCCTGGACCCTGGTTGGGGCTCACACAGGAGGCAACCAGTCAATGTATTTCTCTCAGATCAATATTTCTGTCTTTCCTTCTTTCTCAAAAAAATCAATGGATAAATATCCTCAGGTGAGATTTAATAAAAGTTCTTTATGGAAAACTTCAAGCCACCTAACTTTGGTGTTCATCCCTCTTATCTTAATAAAATAAAAATTGTATCAGATGGTAGATAAATTGGATGAACACTTAAATTTATATAATCACAATTAGTTTAAACTCTCATTTGCTTGCCTATATAATCAGTTCTCAGAATTTTGAGAGAGTTCCAACTTTAAACTAACTGTAGGAAACTTGTTGTGCTTGATAGCCATTTTGTAGTAAGCACCAGCCACATTAGCACTAACCTCGGGCTAGGTTTCTATTACCCCAAATCCTATCTCTTTCCCTATCTCTTTCCCATTAACCAGGTGTTTCACCTTAGGGCTAGGAATTCTCGCTAACTTCCTCCTTCTCCCTATAAATACCCCGATTTACTGCTGAATAAAAGAGACTTGATCAGAACTTTGTCTTGTCTCCATTCCTTGTGTCTCTTGTCCTTTTCATCCCCACTCCCCCTCTAGGGTCCTTGTTGACTTAACCCGTGGGTTGGAACACTAACAAAATCAATACTTATCAAAAACATAAGCAGAACTAGTAATATTTAGCATTGATCAATAGGCTGCCAAAAAGTACAATTTTAACAGAGAGTAATTTTTCACAATAAATTCATTACAGGAAGTGGGATGCTCTTGTTTTTATTCTACCAGCTCATGTTCCCACCTTTTTACTCTGAATTTTGCTTCAATTCTTTCAATGTGTAATGCAGCCTGTGGATCTTTATAACCAAAGATCTTCTATAACATTATGTTCATCTTGCAGTTTTTATGGACAGAAAACTACAGGTGTTCCTTTGAGGCCTGGTTGTAACATTTGTAATATTTTTTTGTTGTGTTCATCTTGATGCCACAACCCCAGAGCTGGGAACATTGATAAATTGGGTTATTTTCTGGAATATTTCTGTTAGGCCAGGCAGAGAGAGAGAGAAACATCGATGTGAGAAACACTGATTAGTTGCCTCCCTTATGTGCCCCAACTAGGAATTGAACCCACAACATTTGGTGTACGGAATGATGCTCCAACCAACTGAACCACACGGCCAGAAATCATCACCTTTCTGTTTCCATTCTCCTGGTGGGTGCAACACAGTCCACATTTTCTACACAAAGACTTTATTTTTTCCTTCTAAGAATTTTAATGTCATGCAACACATGTATTAGGACTATTCTAAATTCTGTCTTAATGCTTTTCTAAGATTGTTCTTATCTTCTTAGAATCTTACTTTGTAAGGAAGTTATTTGTAAAAGAAAGCCTTGATACAGTAGATCTTTTGTTTAAACCAAATAAAGTTCAGTTGAATTTAATAAATTGGTGAGATTTTGACAGGATTGTTAATCAGTAAACCAATTTCATTAATACAGTACAATTTGGAATACCTGCAAGCCATAATTTTACTTTTCTATTACAAAGCTGGCAGATGAAGTCAAGAGCTAAAGTGTAAATCTTCCAGGGTTTTAGACATTTTATTAAAAGATACTAAACTTCTGAACCATTTATATAAAGACACATCCTATGAGCCTCCCCACCAACTCTCTCTCTCTCTCCCTCTCTCTCTCACAGACACACACACACACACACACACACACACACACACACACCAAAATATAACTTTAGGCCCCTGCCACCACAATATCGGTCATGTTGTACAAGCCAACTAAATGTACCCAGAGGCAAAAGCTCGGATAAAATTTGGCAAAAATAGAGAATCATCAAAATATAAGCAAAATTTGAGATTTCGCTTCTTTTATCACCATAGACAAGTGTGCCAACTTTAAAAAAATATAAGTACTTTTTAGTAAAACCACCTTTCTATTAACATCATTCACAATGGCAGAATATATAATTCAAGATGGTCTGATTATTTGAGGATATATAATTTTTCATTAAACCAAAAGTTATGATAAGCTGAAACTACCCTATATCTGCAAAAACAGGGCAATGTTCAACAGTGGAATACATACATAAATATATATATTAACATAATAAAAATTATCTATGAAAAAAGCCTACAACTAAACCCATAAGTTTGGATGAATCTTACTAACATAATTTTAAGTAAAAGAAGCCATACTGTCTGATTTAATTTATATAAGATTCAAATATTGGCAAAATAACCTCTAGTGTTAGAGATCAAGGGAGCACTTACCCTTTATGGGTAACAAAGACTAAATCTATCACCAGGGCCTTCTAGGATGTTGATTCTGTTCTGTTACTTGATCTCAGTGCTAGTTTCAGAAGTATGTTGGCATTTTGAAAATCCATAATGCTGACTGATAATATGTATTTTTATTGATGTTATATTTTAAATAAAATTTTATACTTTTATAATAATACTAGAGGCCTGGTGCACAAACGCTTTGCATTGGGGGGATTCCCTCAGCCCATCCTACACCCTCTCTAATCTGGGACCCCTCAATCCAGGACTACTGGCTCCCAACTGCTCACCTGCCTGCCTGCATGATTGCCCCTAATCACTTTAGCCTGCCAGCCTGATCACCCCCTAACCATTCCCCTGCCAGCCGGATTAATATCTAACTGCTCCCATGCCTGCTAAATTGCCCCTAACTGCCCTCCTCTGCAGGCCTGGTTGCCCCTAACTGCCTTCCTCTGCAGGCCTGGACATCCTCAACTGCCCTCCCTTGCAGGCCTGATCCTTCCCAACTTTCCTCCCCTGCTGGCCATCTTGTGGCAGCCATCTTATGTCCACATGGGAGTGGCCATCTTTGACTACATGGGGGCAGCCATCTTGTGTGTTGGGGTGATGGTCAATTTGCATATTACCTCTTTATTATATAGGATAATAATCTCTAGTCTTATATGTGAGCTAATGGTAAGTGGACATATGTCTCTGAAACAAAATAAAAATCCACTAACTTTTCTAAATCATTAACTTACTTCCAAATTTAAGAAGCAGTCATCAAGCTTGTCATTTATAAACTAATAAATGCATGTTTGTTTACCTTTAAAAAAACTATAATAGGTGAAACACGTGACTACTAAAATTTACTCTAGAGACAATTTCATTTTTAGAAAGAAGGTTAGATGACATCCAGCCCACACCCAAAATTGACAGAAATACTTTCACCCTGATTATTGCCATGAGGCTATAAGTTGAGACATTTGAAATGTTTAGAAATTCCACAGGCATATTCTGTCATCCATTAGTTCTATTTTTATTATCAAAGACATTTAATGCGGTGCTATAAACTTGAAAAGGGTAACTATAAAGTGAAATTTACATGTATCAGAGAATCTCAATGATTGAATATCTAATATTTTATTGTATTTGATAAAAATAATCTAATTTGTTTCAAATCTCCATTCTTAGTGAAAAAGCATTATTAAAATGAATACAGCCACCTTATACAACTTAATAAAAGGAAGATAAACGATCCAATAAAAAAAATGGGCAACGGACCTAAATAGAACCTTTTCGAAAGACGACAGAAGGAAGGCCAAAAGACACATGAAAACATGTTCAAAGTCATGTTTTGCATCCGAGAGATGCAAATCAAAACGACAATGTGATACCATCTTACACCAGTCAGAATGGCAATCATCAACGAATCAACAAACGACAAGTGTTGGCGAGAATGTGGAGAAAAAGGAACCCTTGTGCACTGTTGATGGGAATGCAGACTGGTGCAGCCACTGTGGAGAACAGTATGGAGTTTTCTTAAAAAACTAAAAATGGATCTATCATTTGATCCAGTAATCCTACTGTTACGAACTTACCCTAATAAATCACAAACACCAATCAGAAAGGATTTATGCACCCCTATGTTCATAGCAGCACAATTTACAATAGCTACAATTTGGAAACAGCCTAAGTGCCCATCAGCAGATGAGTGGATCAGAAAACTGTGGTACATCTACACAATGGAATTCTATGCTGCCATTAAAAAGAAGGAACTCTTACCATTTGCAGCAACCTGGATGTAACTAGAGAGCCTTATGCTTAGTGAAATAAGCCAATCTATGAAGGAGAAGCACCAGATGATCTCACTCATTTGTGGATAGTAAAGAACATTGTAAACTGATGAACAAAAGGATAGATACAGAGGCAGTAAAGCATCAAGCAGACTGTGAAATTATAGCAGGAAGATTAAGGAGAGGTGGGATAGATAAGAGATCAATCAAAGGACTTGTATGCATGCTTATAAGCATAACCAATGAACATAGACACTGGGAGGTTGGGGTATGCCTGGGAGGGAGGGGGGCAACGGGGAGATATGTATACATGTAACACAATAAAAAAAAAGCTTCCAGAGACTAAAGCCCAGGGCCAGATGGCTTCACAGTAAAGTTTTACCAAACACTCCAGGAAGAACTAAAACCTATCCTCCTCCAATATTCCAAAAAAATGCAAGAGCAAAGAATACTTCTAAGCTCATTCTATGAAGCCAGCATCACCCTAATACCAAAATCAGATAAAGACAACACAGTGAAAGAGAACTACAGGCCAATATCCCTCATGAATATAGATGCCAAAATCCTCAACATAATTCTAGCAAATTGGATACAGCAGTACATCAGAAAGATCATACACCGTGACCAAGTAGGATTATCCAGGGATGCAAGGATGGTACAAAATCTGCAAATCAATAAAGGTGATACATCACATAAACAAATTGAGAGATAAAAATCACATAGTCATATCAATTGATGCAGAAAAGGCATTTGACAAAATCCCACACCGTTTCTTGATAAGAACTCTCAGTAAGATGTTAATAGAAGGATCATACCTCAACATAATAAAAGCCATGTATGACAAACCCACAGCCAACATTATACTAATGGGCAAAAACTAAAACCATTTCCCCTAAGAACAAGAACAAGACAAGGATGCTCACTGTCACCACTCCTGTTTGACATAGTACTGGAAGTTCTAGCCATTGAAATTAAACAAGAAGAAGAAATAAAAGGCATCCAAATAGGAAGAGAAGAAGTTAAACAGTCCTTATTCACCGATGACATGATACTATACATAGAAAACCCAAAGGACTCCATCCAAAAATTTATTAGACTTAACAAATGAATTTGGCAATGTAGCAGGATACAAAATCAATGCCAAGAAATCTATGGCATTTCTATACAGCAATAGTGAACTTACAGAAAGAGAGATTTAAAAAATCTCATTTACCACCAGACCTAAAATTAAGATACCCAGGAATTAACTTAACTAAGGAGATAAAAGGCCTGTATGCGGTAAACTACAGGACATTGAAAAAAGAGATAGAGCAGTGGTTCTCAACCTTTCTAATGCCGCAACCCTTTAATACAGTTGCTCACATTGTGGTGACCCCCAACCATAAAATTATTTTCATTGCTACTTCATAACTGTAATCTTGCTACTGTTATGAACTGTAATGTAAATATCTGATATACAGGATATATTTTCGTTGTTACAAATTGAACATAATTAAAGCATACTGATTAATCACAAAAACAATATGTAATTATATATTGTGAAATATTTATTTCTAATTATAAATAAATGAAATTTTTGTCTTGAATCATGGTGTAGCATGGGTAACAGTCTTCATATGGCAACAATAAACTACATTGCTACACTTAGCTACACTGAGGAGCGGTCTGTTGGTTCCTAAGACCATGGGAAATATGTGTTTTCTGATGGTCTTTGGCGACCCTGTGAAAGGGTCATTCTACCCCCAAAGGGGTCGCGACCCACAGGTTGAGAACCACTGAGATAGAGGGAGACGTAAGTAGATGGAAGAGTATACCATGCTCATGGATTGGGAGAATCAACATCATTAAAATGTCCATACTACCCAAAGCAATCTATAGATTCAATGCACTCCCTACTAAAATACTAACAGCAGCCGAGGCTGGTTTTGCTCAGTGGATAGAGCATTGGCCTGCAGACTGAAGGTTCCTGAGTTCAATTCCGGTCAAGGGCATGTATCTTGGTTGCGGGCACATCCCCAGTGGGGGGCGTGCAGGAGGCGGCTGAACAAAGTCTCTCTCTCATTGATGTTTCTAGCTCTCTATCTCTCTCCCTTTCTCTCTGTAAAAAATCAATAAAATATATTTTAAAAAATAAAATAAAATACCAACAGCATATTTCACACATCTGGAAAGAACTCTCCAAAAATTTATCAGGAATAAAAAAGAAACCCTGAATAGCTGCTGCATTTCTGAGAAAGAACAAAGTAGGTGGGATCTCAGTACCAGATTTCAATCTGTATTACAAAGCTATTTTTCTCAAAACTGCCTGGTACTGGCACAAGAACAGACATAAGATCAATGGAATAGAATAGAGAATCCAGAAATCAACCCAAATGACCATGCTCAATTAGTATTTGACAAAGGAGGCAAGAGCATACAATGAAATGAAGACCGTCTCTTCAATAAAGGTACTGGGAAATTTGGTCAGACACATGCAAAAAAATGAAACTAGAACATCAACTTATACCATACCCAAAAATAAGCTCAATATCGATAAAGGACTTAAATGTAAGACGGAAAACCACAAAAATATTAGAGGATTCCAAAGGCAACAAAACCTCAGACATATGCTAAAGCAATTTATTCACCTATACTACTCCTAGGGCAATGGAAACTAAAAGGATAATGAACAAGTGGGACTACTTCTGTACAGCAAAAGAAACCATCAACAAAACAATAAGAAGGAGATGGTGGCGGCTGGCAAGACAGATGTGAGGGAGAGGAAGTGAGTGAGGGGACAAAAGTAGAGTGTATGGGTGTGTGTGATGGGTGTGTGATTGAGTGAGGGACAGTTGAATCTCAGGGGAACAGTGGGGGCTGGCAGTCCATGCTCTCTGGTACAAGGAGAGACTGCCATTGCGGCTTTCACTCCCCAGGCTGCGGGACTCGGGCGCGGAGCCCCTGCCATCTTGAAGGGAAAAACGGCCTTTCTTTGGGAACTCACCAACACCGCCAGCCAGACAGACATTGGAGCTGCCCTGCAGCCCAACAGCCATTCCAGCCAGAGTCCCGCAGACCCTCGGACCCTGCGGACCCTGGGACCTCTGCCTCCAAAGCAGGGAGTGCAACTTTCCACTCCCCAGCAACATCTGCGCAGCTGTGGTAGCAGCCACACACAAGTCCGGGCTTGCAATCTCCTGGGTCACCAAGTGTGCGTGGGTCACCGAATGTACGCACACCATGTGCTTGCACCACGGTTTTGGATGAGCAACGGTTTCAGCTGTGGCTACACACTAGTCCTCGCCTGCAGGTTCCCCAGCCTGCAGCGTGCCTTTGGGCCAGTTTGCAAAGCACCCTAGTCCCTGTGTTTGCATGCCAGGGTCACCCACTCTGTGGCACCCTAGGCCCTGTGTATGCATATTCTGGTCACCCTGTCTGTGGTGTGCCCTTCTATCTGGTTTGTGGACCTCCCTGGTCACCTGCATTTGCGGTGTGCCCTCGAGGCTACCACCCACAGTGGGTTTTCAGTAGCACGTTCCTGGCGGTCCACCCCCTAAACAGTGCCTGGGAGCCACTGGGAGCCCCCACAGGTGTGATTTTTTAACTCTGGACACTACAGACACGCCTTTACAGGGTGTAGGCCCCTGAAACACATCATCCTGACAAATGGGTCCTTGGTACCACTGTGTATCCCCGCTGGGCATGCGTAATCTCAATTAAGGGTGCAAAACAGCAAGAATAGGGACACTCCTCCCCATGGCTGCCGACTTCTAGATACCACATTGTGCTTCTCAAGCTTGCAAATCTACATCAAGAGAACCCAAATAGCTCAAGTAGGAAACAACAATAAATTAACAAACACAGAACTGAGAGAATACACCAGTAGCACCATGCCCCCCACCCACTAAAAAACAAAAAACAAAAAAACAAAACAAAAAAAACTTGGGTAGTAAAGCAATTTGATCTACAATTAAAACATTACAGGAAAACATGGGAAGATGTAAAAGCAATCCCCAAAGGAAAGAAAAAGAAGAATCACCAAAAAGGGAATTAAATGAAATTGAGGCTAAGAGAGTATCACAGAAAGAATTCAGAGTAATGGTTTTATGGATGTTTAAATGGATGGAAGACAAAAACACCCAACTCAATGACAAATACACACAACTCAATGAGAACTATAAGGAGCTGAATGAGAATGTCACCAACGTGAAATGAAACCAAGAGGAGATGAAGAATGACATAGCTGCAATAAAGAACACAATGGAAGGCCTAAACAGTAGACTAGAAGAGGCTGAGGACCGTATCAATGAATTAGAAGACAAGGTAGGAAAAAACACACAATCACAGCAAAAACTGGAAAAAAGACTTAAAAAACAAGAAGAGAGCCTAAGGGAGCTTTGGGACAACACAAAATGGAACAACATATGCTTAATTGGGATACCAGAAGGAATGGAAGAAAAGCAAGGAATAGAAAATCTATTTGAAGAAATAATGACCAAAAATTTCCCTGATATTGGAAAGGAAAAAAGTTGAAAGTCCAAGAAGTACACAGAGTCCCAAGCAAGCTGAACCCCCCAAATCGACACCAAGACACATCATAATTAAATTGGTGAACACTAATGACAAAGAATGTGAAAGGCTGCCAAAAAGAGACAGAAAAGTTACCTACAAGGGATCTCCTACTAGAATATCAACTGATTTCATAACAGAAACACAACGGGCAAGAAGAGAATGCAATGAAATATATAAAGTGATGCAAAACAAGGGTCTGAACCCAAGAATACAATATCCAGCAAGGCTATCATTCAAAATTGAAGGTAGAATCAGGAGCTTTACAGATAAGAAAAGGCTAAGAGAGTTTATCACTACCAAGCCAATAATGCAAGAAATGCTAAAGGAACTGCTTTAAAAAGAAGAAAGAGAAAGGCTAAAAAAAAAAAAATACCCACAACCACTAAGTAAAAATATGACAACAAACATGAGCTGGTAAATAACATTAAACATAAATGAGTTATGTGCACCAATCAAAATACATAGGGTAGCTGAATGGTTAAGAAAACAGGACTGATACATTTGCTGTCTACAAGAGAGCCACCTCAGAGAAAAGGATTCACACAGACTGAGAGTGAAGGGATAGAAAAACATTTTTCAGGCAAATACAAATGAGAAAAAAGCTGGGGTAGCGACACTTATATCTGATAAAATAGACCTCAAGTTGAGACCGGTTTGGCTCAGTGTATAGAGCGTTGGCCTGCAGACTAGAAGGTCCCAGGTTCAATTCTGGTCAGGCGCATGTACCTTGCTTGTGGGCACAACTCCAGTGGGGGGCGTGCAGGAGGCGGCTGATCAATGTCTCTCTCTCATCGATGTTTCTGACTTTGTATCCCTCTCCCTTCCACTCTGTAAAAATCAATAAAATATATTTTTAAAAAATAGACCTCAAAGTAAAGCTATAACAAGAGATAAGGAAGGCTACTACATAATATGAAAGGAGCAATTCATCAAGAAGATATAATTCTGGTAAATATATATGCACCTAAATACATTAAAAAAAAAAAAAACTCCTGGAGGATATCAAGGGAGAGATTGACAACAATACAATCATAGTAGGGGATTTTAATACATCACTGACATTTCTGGACAAATCCTCTGGACAAAAAATCAGCAAAGAAACAGCAATTCTAAATAACTGACTAGATCAGATGGATCTAATTGACATATTCAGAGCACTTCAACCCAAAGTTACAGAATATATATTATTCTCAAGTGCACAGGGGACATTCTCAAAAATAGACCACATATTGTCACAATAGTCACAAGCAAAGTCTCCCCAAATTCAAAAAGACTGAAATAATATCAAGTATTTTCTCAAACCACAATGGTATAAGATTAGAAATAAACTACAATAAAAACATTCCAAAAAATTCAAACACTTGGAAGTTGAATACCATGTTACTAAAGAATGAATGAGTTATCAATGAGATTAAAGAAGAAATTAAAATACTCTGGAGATTAATTACAATAAAAACACAACAACTCAAATGCTATGGGACACAATGAAAGCAGTGCAGAGAGGGAAAAAAAATGGTAATGAATCACCTAACTCAACAATTCAAATAATTAGAAAGAGAGAAACAAGAAAATCCCACTGTGAGCTGAAGGAAGGAAATAATAAAGATCAGAGCAGAAATGAATGACATAGAGACAAGAAAACGATACAAAAAAATCAACAAAACAAAGAGCTGGTTCTTCAAAGGAATAAACAAGATTGATGAACTTCTAGCCAGGCTCACCAAGAAGCAAAGAAAGAGGACCCAAATAAACTACATCAGAAATGAGAGAGGTGAAATAACTACAGAGCCCACAAAAATACAAAGGATTATTAAAAAATATTATGAACTACAGTAGTCTAACAAATTTCACAACCTGGAGGCAATGGACACATTCCTATAAAAACACAACCTTCCAAAACTCACACAGGAAGATTCTAAAGATCTCAACACACTGAAAACTATGGAAGAAATTGAAGCAGTCATCAAAAAGCTTCCAGCAAAAAACACCCTAGGGCCAGACAGCTTCACAGGAGAATTTTACCAAACATTCAGATAAGAATTAAAACCTATCCTTCTCAGACTATTCCAGAAAATTCAAGAGGATTGGACACTTACAAACTTCTTCTATGAAGCCAGCATCACCCTAATAACGAAATCCGATAAAGATAACACAATGAAAGAGAATTACAGACCAATATCCCTCATGAACATAGATACCAAAATCCTGAACAAAATTCTAGCAAATTGAATTCAGCAGTACGTCAGAAAGATCATACACCATGACCAAGTAGGATTTATCCCAGGTATGCAAAGATGGTAAAATATCCACAAGTCAATGAACATGATACATCACATAAACAAATTGAGAGATAAAAATCACATATTCATATCAATTGATTCAGAAAAAGCATTTGACAAAATCCAACACCCTTTCTTAATAAACACTCTCAGCAAGATGGGAATAGAAGTATCATACCTCAACTTAATAAAAGCCATATATTACAAACCCACAAGCAACATAATATTCAATGGGCAAAAACTAAAACCATTTCCCCACAAAACAGGAACAAGACAGGGATGCCCACTCTCACCACTCCCGTTTAACATAGTGCTGGAAGTATTAGCCATTGCTATCAGGCAAGAAAAAGAAATAAAAGGCATCCAAATAGGAAAAGAAGAAGTAAAACTGTCCTTATTTGCAGATGACATGATACTGTACATAGGAAACCCTAAAGACTCCATCAAAAAATTATTACACCTGATAAATGAATTCAGCAATGTAGCAAGATACAAAATTAACACCAAGAAATCTTTGTCATTTCTATATACCAATAATGAACTTACAGAAAAAGAGACTAAAACAGCAATCCCATTTACCATCACACCAAAAAAATTAAGATACCTAGAAATAAACTTAACTAAGGAGGTAAAAGACCTATACGCTGAAAACTACACAACACTAAAAAAAGAGATAGAGGAGGATATAAACAGATGGAAGAACATACCATGTTCATGGATTGGGAGAATCAATATCATCAAAATGTCCATTCTACCCAAAGCAATTTATTAATTCAATGGAATCCCCATGAAAATACCAAAGGCATACTTCACAGATCTAGAACGAACTTTCCAAAAACTCAGCTAGAATAAAAAAAAGACCCTGAATAGCTGCAGCAATCCTTAGAAAAAAGAACACAGTAGGTGGGATCTCAATGCCAGATTTCAAGCTGTATTACAAAGCCACTGTTCTCAAAAGTGCCTGGTACTGTCACATGAACAGACACATAGATCAATGGAATAGGATAGCGAACGCAGATATCGACCCAAACCATTATGCTCAATTAATATTTGACAAAGGAAGCATGAACAAACAATGGAGTCAAGACAGTCTCTTCAATAAGTGGTGTTGGGAAAATTGCACAGAAACATGAAAAAAAATGAAACTAGACCACCAACTTACACCATATACAAAAATAAGCTCAAAATGGATAAAAGACTTAAACATAAGATGGGAAACCATAAAAATTCTAGAGGAATCCACAGGCAGCAGAATCTCCGACATATGCAGAAGGAACTTGTTCACCAATACAGTTTCTCAGGCAACAGAAAGTAAGGAAAAAAGAAACAAATGGGACTACTTTAAAATAAAAAGCTTTTTCACAGCAAAGAAAACCATCAACAAAACAACAAGAAGCCCACTGCATGGTAGAACATATTTGCCAATGATATCAATGATAAGGGTTTAATCTCCAACATTTACAGGGAACTCATACAATTTCACAAAAAGAAGATAAACAACCCAATAAAAAATGGGCAACTGATCTAAACAGGCACTTCTCAAAAGAAGACAGAAGGAAGGCCAGAGACATGTGAAAACCTGCTCAAAGTCACTGGTCATCAGAGAGATACTAATCAAAACAACAATGCAGTACCATCTCACACCTGTCAGAATGGTTATCATCAACAAATCAACAAAAGACAAGTGTTGGCTAGGATGTGGATAAAAAGGAACTCTCATGCACTGCTGGTGGGAATGCAAGCACTGTGGAGAACAGTATGGAGTCTCCTCAAAAAACTAAAAAGGGAACTCCCATTTGACCCAGTGATCCCACTACTAGGAATATACCCCAAGAAACTAGAAACTCCAAACAGAAAGGATATATGTACCCCTATGTTCATAGCAGCACAATTCACCATCGCTAAGATTTGGAAACAGCCTAAGTGACCATCAGCAGATGACTGGATTAAAAAACTGCATTACATCTACACAATGGAATACCACGCTGCAGTAAAAAAGAAGGAGCTCCTACCATTTGCAACAATATTGATGGCGATGGAAAGCATTACGCTTATTGAAATAAGCCAGGCAAAGAAAGACAAATATCACTCATGATATCATTCATCTGTGGAAGATAATGAATGACATAGAGTGATGATCAAGATCAGATCCAAGAATGAGAAATGTCGATCAACACATAAAACCTCGGGGAAGGCGGGTGTTAGTGGGAATAAGGGAGAGAGATCAACAGAGGGACCTTTGTACATGTGTATGAGCATAATCATTGGGCACAGAAAACGGGGGAAGGTGGAGCATGAGAGAGAATCCATACAGTGGTCACCATAACTTTATGAGAAATTGAATCATGAGACAAAGATTTTTAAATGAAGCTCTGTAACATGAAAATCATTTTGGAAGGAAATAAAGAAAAGTTTCCTTTAAATGTCATAAGGATCATAATTGAAAGTCAACATATTTGGCCTCTTGAGCTAAGGTAAGTAATCTGTGTTTCTGCCTCCCTGAAAAAGTTTATATAGTTACAAAAAGAAATTGTCAGCCCGGTTGAAATTGAAATGCCATGGCATTTCAAAGAGCAAAGAGTATCCTTACATGATATAATCCTACAATATCATTTAATTTTTGATATTTCACAACAGCATATTGTTCAACTATCCCAAACAAATGTACAAATTAATTCTTAGAATGTTTAGCAGCAATTTAAAAAGAGGATATTAAAGGATTTAATTCCTTTCAGAAGGAATTGAGGCACTGGGAAGGCACTTGAGCATTCTTCACTGGCCCCCTTTCCTCTTTTGCCAAGAGGGACCCTCTTCTCACAACCCAATTACCCTCAGCTGTAGCCTGAGCTCTCTATTCATGCTGAGGTTGAAGCCTCGAGGTGGCTGGTTTAATGGACCTGTCTCTCGCCAAATTGTGTGAGCTGGGCCCTCACTGGAGAAGGAACCTGAATTCCCCAAGATATGTGATTAGTGCTGGGGCCCCCGTCAGAAGGCCTGGGGATCCCCAAGGCAGATGATGGGTTTGGAGGGCATGGGGGCATAGGCTACCATGGAGACAGAACTGAACCTTACAACACCCTGCTTGGCCTCTGAGGATGACTGGTTAGCCAGAGACGGGTAATATTCCTGAGGAAAGGAACAACCTAAGACAAGCACAGTCACAGAGGGGCCATCAGGAGAGAACTTGGAAGTCAATAGAGGTAGGGCACAGACTCTCACTCCCCCTCCAACCTTGCAGGATTCTGAACCTTCACCCCTTCTGAGGGAGGTCTCCTGCCCCCGTGGATACCTCACTTCCCATGCTCAGCACAGATCGGGACCCAGGTAACAGACAGAGAAGTGGCCCACCTCAGATCAGGTAACAGACAGAAACATTCCAACAGCAGCTGCCCTATATCTAAATTCAGCCTAGCACTAGGAATGCTCAGTGCCTATTCAATGCCAATAAACCTTTCCACAAATATATACAGTGCAATCTAAGATTGTTGGTAGAGTATTAAATTTGACGTAAAAGTTATCAAGCTTTCAGATTAATTTAAATTGGCAAATTGAAATAAGAGAACACCCAAGAAAATGTAAGTGTACTGGACAAAAAGCTGTTTCTAAAGTATTAATTAAAATGTCTATTGCTAGCTCATCTCATAGTAAAATTGCTTAATATGTAATGAACACAAAACAGGCATATTTGTGTGTAAAAAATTAAAATACAATGTTATCAAGATTGCATTAAAAAGTTTTACCAAATTCTTTATTAATCAAAAAAAGGGGGGAGGAAGAGTAGGATAATATCATGTAAAGAAAAATACCTGGTAAGTAAATTACATCTAAAAATTTTTCACTTTAGAAAATTAATTTCCATTTGTAATACTAACAGCAAGACACCCATGAAAAACACACATGGTGTCAAAATAAGCCAAAGAAAAGTGGGTAGGCAAAAATAAAAAGGACTCCAAGTCAATTTTGTAGAAAAGATTCCTTTATTAACTCTTGGTCGAGAATATGTTTATATACTTTCAGAAAACAACTCCAAGACCAAGTGGACTCCTGCAACAGAGAGGAACTGACAGGTCTGCGCCAACTATGAAGGCAAGAGGAGAAACAGTCCAGAGATGGAAGACGCTGAATATGCCTTGCCATGTGATCACTTAGTAGCTGTGCCTAGGACCAAACCAGAGAGGGTCGGACTGTCATTGCCACCATTTGTCTACTATCCAGATACCATTCATGACATGTACACATAAGGAACTGCTTGACATTGAAACTGGGACTCAAAGCTATGGGACATTGAAATTGGGACTCAAACATTTTTCTTTTGCTCTTGTGGGTTTATTTCTAGCCTACAGGGGCAAGATGTTTTTAAAGACAAGAATCAGGCAGTGGCGGGGAAGCGGATGCAGAGGCAGAGAGAGAGAGAGAGAGAGAGAGAGAGAGAGAGAGAGAGAGAGAGAGAGAGAGAGAGATCAATTGGTTGCTTCCCTTACGCAACTGACTAGGAATTGAACCTGCAACCTTTTGGTAAATGGGATGATGTTACAACCAATTTACCCATCTGGCCAAAGCAGTAGTTGGCTGTTTTAATCATAAAAGTGTGGTTGGTTTTGTCAAATTTTTCTACTGCATCTATTGAGATGTTGCTTTGTCCTTTATTATATTAACATGGTGTATTGCACTGATAGATTTTCATATGTTAAAACAGCCTGAGTTACTGGAATAAATACCGTTCTGTCATGGTATATAATCATTTTTATATGAATTAAGTTCGCTAGTACTATTTTGTTCAGAATTTTTTAGATGTGTTCATTAGGGCTAGTTGTGCTTTTCTTGTGATGGCTTTGTTTGACACTGCCATTTTAAAACTTCCACTTTCTCTAGTTGATATGATTTTTAATCATTCCTCAAATCAGTCTACTGTCTGGATGTCTACTTACAAAGGAAAGAGAGAGTAAAACTGAGAATACAGAAAATAGTGAAACCAAAGGAAAGAAAGGAGAAGTATTATTATTCAATGAAGGTTAGATTTCCATAATTTTTCCTAGTGGTAGTAAGTTAGGAAAGTAATTTATAAGAACATACAACTTTGAACTGGCTTATATTGTTTAGCCACTTGGTTCTACACATATGGTACATGTCATTCAAATGACTCAGTTTTGAGTAGTCCCCTCAATTTACTTTGGCTCAAGGACTAGCAGGAACTCTCGGTCTTCCCCATGTCTTGACCTAGTATCCTCTGGAATCATGCAGTGGAGAGTTCTTACTTAGACCTCTTTTTCAAGTGACCAGCCCAACTGCAGACCTTAAAGCATACCAATGGAATACTGTTTGGCCATAAAAAAAGAAGGAAATCTTACCATTTGCACAACATAGATAGACATAGAGAGCATTATGCTAAGCAAAACAATCCAGTCAGAAAAGGACAAGTACCACCATATGATTTCACGTACATGTGGAATCTATTGAACAAAATAAACAAACAAGATAGAAACAGACTCAGATACAACAAGCAGACTGAAAGCTCTCAGAGGGGAGGTGCAGGGTTGGGATGGATGAAACAGTGAAGAGATTAAGAAAAGAAAACACACAGAAACTCAGAATCAGACAACAGTATGATATTTGCCACAGGGAATGTGGGTAGAGAGTGGTAGAAGAGAGTACAAAGGGGATAAATGGTGATGAAAGGAGATTCGACATGTGGTGGTGAACACAAATGCAATATATAGAACATATAGAATTGTACAGCCAAACTTATATAATCTTATTAACCAATGTTACCCCAATGCAATTCAATAATTTTATTAAATTAAAAATCTGACCCATTGAGCTTTCCCTGGGGCCATTCCCAGAAAGAGCAGACATATTTTACTCTTGCTTTATTCGGGGTCCTCAACATCTTAGCTTCTTCCTAGATTATAAAACACTTCCTGATTTGGGAAAAATCCTTTCCTCTGTTTGATTTAGATTTATTCTGTTCTTTATTAATTTATTTTCTTAAGGTGAAAAGTTACATAATGTATTTGAGACTTTCCTTATTTCTTTTTTTTTTAATTTTTGCAATATTTTTGCATATTTATTTATTTTAATTAAATCTTTATTATTCAGATTATTACATTTGTTTCCTTTTTTCCCCTCCATAGTTCACCTCCACCCAGCTCCCACCCTTCCCTCTACACTTACCTCCCTCCTGTGGACCTTATCCATGGTGTATGATTTTTGTCTAGTCTCTCCCTGTACACCCCTCCTCCCTTTACCCCTGAGAATATCAGTCCACTCCCTTTCAGTGCTCCTGATTCTATTATATTCACCAGTTTATTCTGTTGATCAAATTTTTAATTCCCTTAATTTTTAGATTCACTTGTTGATAGATACGTATTTGTTGTTCATAATTTTTTATCTTTTACCTTTTTCTTCTTCCTCTTCTAAAAGAGTACCTTTCAGCATTTCATATAATACTGGTTTGGAGTTGATGAACTCCTTTAGCTTTTTCTTATCTGTGAAGCTCTTTATCTG
>PVJN01006837.1:0-73224 GCA_004026805.1 Lasiurus borealis
TTTTTTTTTAATGGATATATGATTGGTTCTGGAATGCCATTCAGCTGGTAATGGAAATGGGTTTCCCTTAAAAGCCCTTCTTCTAGGCTTTCATAGCACCAAGACTTGACAGTTTTCTTCAGGCCTGATGTAGACAGTGTATGTGCTGGCAACTTAAATAGGTACTAGCATAGATTGCTCCAAGTTGAAGAGCAAAGGTCAAACAATCAGACGTGGCCATCAAGATCATCACATCAAATAGGCATGCCATCAATGGGCTTGGGTGAGAATGTTAGAAATTAATCAGCTTGGCTCTCAGTGTTTAGCCAGGCTGATTATATATGCTGTGGAATGTGAGCATGCGATGACAGGCCTGAGAAACTAAAGTAATAGGAGTTCATTCCCAACAAAGGCTGGGAGGACCGATCAATTTGCAATATTCTTTTCTGCACCCATGCAACAAAGCAGAAACATGAAAGCAGAACATTAAGGGATGCTCTCAATGAACTGGACAAATCAATAAACATCAGTGGTAAAGAAAAAAGTTTCTCATTCTCTTGAGTACCCTGAGGGCTTTTCCATCTCAGGAAGTGATGAGCAGTGGTGGCCTCTGCCATGTTCCCTTCACCTACACGGAGCTGTCTTCTGCCTTCTCAAGGTGAACACTGCTAAGCATCCGTGGAAGGAGGATTTGGGCGGGTGGGGGGAGAGAGTTTAAAGAAATGACTGCCTCTTTTAGAAAGAGATGTGCTGTGCTGGCTGAGAGGCAGATGGACAATTGTGTCTGTGGTCTCAGGGGAAAACAGTGAAGGAGGGAGTCAAAACAGAGTAAGATAATGGGTGCCCCTGCCTTCCAAAATAGTAAAAGTACCAAGTAAGTGTTTTCTATTGTCAGGATTGAAGGGCTGCATAATATTGAAGGTCTTTATTTAATTTAGTGGACTTGAGTCAAAGATGGAGAGCTGGAAAAATAGAAAAGAATAGGCAGGAAGCAATTTAGAGATAGAAGAATATACTTACATCTAACACAGGTTAATAACGGCATGATTCCAGTCTTGGCTTGATGTGACAGAGACTTAGATTTTATGTGTACAAGAGTGTTTACATGTGTATGTGACTGTGTGGGCATGTGTGTGCGTATATATAGAGAGATGAGAAAAAAATAGGACACACAAGAAAGGGAGCATCAGGGTAAGCACTTTCTGAAACTTATGAGACTGTCAGACCAATTCTTTTCTCTTCTAAATCATTTCCCGTAAAACAAGGAGATGATTATCTGACTGCTGAAGGAAAGCAGGGGTATTATATTTCGTTTTGGGGAAATGTAGGTTTATGGCAGATGGAATGGTATTTTTTCTTAACCAACAACCCAACAATGGCAGAGTTCATAGAACAAGTTAAACTGCCTGCCTGTGTTTTGTGTTTAAGCCGCTGGGATTTACATACGTTTGCATTGCTTGCAGGGGCGGTGTCATTGGAGGGACTTTTGCTCAAGGAGAAAGAGACCATCTTATATTTGTTTAACAAAAGTCGTGCTTTTCAATATTTGTCCAAGGTATTCTGTAAAGAGAGACGTCTCTTCATGAGGAAAATGGTTAAAATTGATTTTTCAATGGAAAGGGGATTAATTCATTGACTAGTTGTAACAGAGCATCTATTCACTGTGCCAAGCACTGGGGCTGAAACTGAACTGGCAGGCTCTTGGCTGCAGGGAACTCACAGTTAGTGATTAAGGTGGGTAGTTAACTAGATCACTGTTTTATGAAGTGATAATTCCCAATGGAGGCACATACTGGGTGCCATGGGAGCACAGAGAAGGAAGGGCTAAGCACTCGTGGGTGGTGGGGGGAGTGAGTCATGAAGAGGGAATCAGTAGGAAAGTGAGGGAAGTTCTAGAGCATGGGAAGAGCAGGCAGCCCTGGAGGAGGAGTGTGCATGTGAAGATTCACGAGTGATATGGATAGGCTGGGCTGTGCGTGCACATTGACAAAGGGTGGAGTATAGAGAGTGGGGAAGGCTTGTAGCATGGGAGGGCAGAGTCCAGTTTTGAATATTTTGAATTTTGATAGAGATGGAAATGTGCCAGATTACTCTGGTTGAGGAAATGAAGCTTCTGATCAAAAGACAAAGCATTCATCCCTCATCATTTTTAACTGGATTAAAAAAACAACCGCACATTTTAATAAAATTCACACCCAAAGATGAGAATCATAAAAATGTGACATCCTCTCCAGGCTAATATTCCCCTCTTCCCTCAACAGTTCTTCATATTGAAATAGAGAAGTTTTCAGACCTCTTGTCATCTTAGTCTATCTCCCATGGAACTAATCTGGTTTATCAGTTATGCTCAAGGCATGAGACAGTAAGCCAGAGCATTCCCGAAGTATGGTCTGATAGTCAGGGGATGCCGGGGACAAATTCATCCCAAATTGCTTTATTAGCACATTTTGGTGTACTAGTATTCTCATGTCAGCAGCCACTTTGCAATGTTTGCTGATCTTTAAACTGGCAAAGTAAAAACTTCCAGATCTTTTTCATATCAATGATAGGAAACCACTTCTCTGTCTTTCTATACAATTGATATTTTGAACTCCAGTAAGAGCTTAATGCTTAATAACTCTTAATAACTCTTTTCTTTTTGAATCTGATAGTGTTCACCACAAATATGACAAGCTTTGCCTTTATAATAATCAAACAGACATTTGTAGTCTTGTTTTAAAGAACGTATCAGCCTAGCCGGTGTGGCCTCAGTGGTTGACCATCTACTTATGAACCAGGAGGTCACAGTTCGATTTCCCTTGCAGGCTTGATTCCCAGTGTGGGGTGTGCAGGAGGCAGTCAGTCAATGATTATCTCTCATCATTGATGTTTCTATATCTCCCTCTCCCTCCCTCTCAAATCAATAAGAAAAACAACACATCAGATTGTAATGTTCCTCAAAGTGAAAATGTAAAACAGTTGCATAATATTTCATCTCATGATTATACCATAATATACTATTCATTATTCTGTTGTTGAACAATCAGGTTGTTTTCTGTATTTAACCATGATAAAGATGCTTCAACAATGATATTTTGACATACTTTTATTTTCTTCTTTTTGTTATTTTACCATGGTGTAGTCCTAGTATAAAATACAGAGGTCAAAATAAGCAATGTTTTTATGGTTGTTGAAATGCAATGCTTTCTAAACCTACTTTTACTATAAATGTGACAAACTATCTAGGTCTTCAACCTCATTAGTAATGGCACAGCCATTACAAATTCAACTCAATATAATGTCATTCCACATTTCTTCATTTGGTGCTACATAAAGGAGAGCATTTATGGACTACATGAATGCAGAGAACTTATTGCCATATTCCCAGCTTCTAATGCACAGTGAAGGCTTGATAAATATATGTTGAATAAAAAATGCCCTTTGAATTATATAACATTTTTCTGAAATACCATTCATTAACCTTGGATTGATGTGGAATGATTTGTTGTTGGAGAACCCATTGGATTCCCAGTGCTCACCAATTTATTTCTTGAGGACTCTCTTATAATTGTTTAGTAATGGATTTTATTTTTAAACTAGGAGCCTGGTGCATGACTGTCAGACATCCCTCTCACAATCCAGGACTACTGGCTCCCAACTGCTCGCCTGCCTGCCTTCCTGATAGCCTCTAACTGCTTCTGCCTGCCAGCCTGATCACCTCCTAACCACTCCCCTCCCAGCCTGATTGATCCCTAACTGCTCCCCTTCTAGCGTGTTTGCCCCTAACTGCCCTCCCCTGCAGGCCTGGTCCTCCTCATCTTCTCTCCCCTGCAGACCTGGGTCCCCCCCAACTGCTCTTCCCTGCAGGCCTGGTCATCCCCAACTTCCCTCCTCTGCTGGCCTGGTCACCTCTAACTGCCCTCCCCTGCAGGTTTGATCAACCCCAACTGCCCTCCCTTGCAGGCCTGATCCCTTCCAACTGCTCTCCCCTGCTGGCCTGAATACCCACAACTGCCCTTCCTTGCAGGCCTGGTCCTTCCCAACTGCCCTCCTCTGCTGGCCATCTTGTGGCAACCATCTTGTGTCCACATGAGGGCAGGATCTTTGACCACATGAGGGCAGTCATCTTGTGTGTTGGAGTGATGGTCAATCTGCATATTACTTTTTTATTAGACAGAATAAAGGCCTAGTGCATGGGTGGGGGCCAGCTGGTTTGCCCTGAAGGGCATCCTGGATCAGGGTGAGGGTACCCTTGGGGAATGGGGTGGCCTGGGGGAGGGACCTGTGGTGATTTGCAAGCTGGCCACATGCCCTGGCAACCCAAGCAGAGGCCCTGGTATCTGGGATTTATTTATCTTCTATAATTGAAACTTTGTAGCCTGTAATGGAGGCTTGGGCTTGCCAGGATGTGTGGAAAGCTTGGCTTCCTCCATCGCTGGGGAAACCCAAGCCTCCCTCCTGCTATCTCTGTGGCTGCATCCATCTTGGCTGGGTTAATTTGCACGCTTACTCCTGATTGTCTGGAGAGCATGACTGGTGGACATAACTGGTGTGTGTGGTTTGTGGGTGTAACAGAGTGATGGTTACTCTTTTATCGGAGTGATGGTTACGGCATATTACTCTTTTATTAGATAGGATGACACTGCATTGTAAATGAAATGATCTACTTACAGGCCAACAAATTTATCTAAATTGGAAACAAAAAAGCAATTTCCAATATTGTGTACTCTAGATTATGGCACAGTAATCTGGACATGATTAGAGATTTATATATTTTTGGAAGTTCTGCATAATATTTTTCTACATGTATTATTCTTTCACTAATTTATTCAACAAATGTTTATTGAGGGATTGTTATGTACTAGATACCTAGGATATAGTTTAGAGCAAAACAAACACATTCTTTGCCCTCATGGAGTAGATAGTTTAGTGGGGAAGACAGGCATCAAAAGTAATTAAAGAGTGCTTTATTTTGTAAGTACAGAGTGCTAGAGGAGCCTATTATGGGCTGACATAACTAGCCATGGAAAGCTTTTTGGAGGAAATAAAATATACTGAACCCTAAAGTCTGAATAAAAGTTACATAGTGTTAAGTGGCATGTTAGGGAAGGGTGGCAGGGGCAGTAAGAGGGACTATCATGTGCAAAGTGCTCTGGTCTGGTGCCAGCGACAGAATCCTGAGGAGAGGAATCAGAGAGGAACTGAAAACCTAATGAAGTTGAGTGTGGGCCGGTCATGAAGAGTGATGCAAGTTGAGGCAACATGAAAAATTTTGGTTTCTACCAGAAGGGCACTGGTAAACCACTGAGAGTTTTAAGCGGGAGAGTTTGACCTGATCAGATGGGCCACAAAAAGGAAGCAATCTTCTATGCTTGATTTATAATGAGCATGATTTCCTCCGTGTTGTAAAATGGGTAAATGAGTTGAATTTGTTTTGAGTTTAATCTTGCCTTCTTGGTATGTTTTTTCTCCAACTCTGCCAAGTATGTCGTCAAAACGAGGCTCTAAACATCCAAAGATGGAAAACCAGCTTTGCAGGGGGCAATTGTCCCTCTGTAGAGTCAGCATCAGTAAAACTAGTTGATCCATGCTGATTACTTTTTTGAAACCCACCTCTATTCTGAGGTGGAGGTCTTGTTCTAACAAAATTTAGGTACATTTTGTTGATTTGTAAATAAAATTTATTTTACATTGTGTTGTGATTAAAATAAAATCTAATACTAGCTGATGATAAGGTGGCCATTCTACTGTTGGGTCTTGGAAGAAGATTGCATCTACAGAGTGCAGTAGCAGGGAGGTGTGTGTGAGATGCAAGGTATGGAGGTTTCTTCTTTTTCCGATTTTTCATACTTCTTCCACTTGCACAGGATGAAGTCATATTAATCATCATGCCAGCCAGCCTGTCTACAGAGATCACTCTAGAAACCAACTACTTTGTTGAAATCCTTTTCTTGAAATCCTCCTTTTGTGAGGAGGCGGGTTGGGAGGAAGAATATATTTGTTCACATAATTGCTTTGAATGACTTGGTTTGCTGGGAGTTCCTTGGTATGACCAGAAACCAGGTGCTTAACTGTGAATTGATTAATGACTAGTTATGAATTAGAAGACCTACTTGGACCTTAGTATAGAGTTTTATACTAATAATAACTAAACCAACTGCTATTCCTTCCTATCCCACCATCTATAATGTGCCAGATGCTATGCTAGATGCCTTGCATACATTTTCTCTAATCTTTATTAAACACCCCTACAAGGTAGGTATTCATATAATATCATCTACTGTAGGCTCCCAGCAGGAAACAGATGGCCCACTCAAATTAGGATAATTTGTGAAGAGTTTAATAAAGGGACTATTTGCAAAAGTATGGTTAGGGTGAGGGAAATCCCAAGCATAGGGTGCCTGGGGCTAGTAATAGTAGAGCTCCTTTGTTACAAGTCTAAGACCAGAGGGGGAGAAAGGGAGTGGGTGTGGGGAACAGAGAAGGCTGTTTGAGGATGCTGTCAACAGGAGTTGGGTCTGTTAAGGGATGAGGTTCATCCACATCAATCCTGCAACAATGGAGCAAAGGGGATAAATATTCCAAGGTCATATACTTCTCCTTTTATCTTGCATTTGGAAACCAGAGGGCAAGGGGGCTTGTTCACATTTCCAAATAGTGCAGGGTGTACAGAGTAATGGTGGGGGAAGGAAGTGTGTAAATAGAAAATATCTTATACATGTACTAAATTCATCTATGCATTTAGTACTTAGCTCTCTGCTCTTTCCTCCTTTAGTGCTCTTTCCATTATTGAAAATGGTGACTTCAGTATCCAGGAATTTGATCCATGAATATTGTGACCTCTGAGTTGTTTTACTCCTTCACCTCCAAAATCTTTTCCTCCTTCCAACTCCTTTGCTCAATTTCATGGCCATACTCATCAACTTATTATCACTACTGTTCTCTCCTTCACTGAGACCTCCAGGTCAGGGGTACTTCCCAAGTTATCCTTTTGCTGGCTCCTTCTCCTCTAAGGATGGCATGACCAAGATCTTTCACTTCTCTCTATTTACACTTTAGCTAGTATATAATGATTATGCTGAAATTTTTATCTCTATTTCAGATCACTCTTCTGAATTTGTATATTCAAGTGCTACTTAACCTCTCTATTGGGAGACTAATAGGCACTACTGGGAGGTCTCCCAATTCATTTCCTCTTCCTGGACACACACCTTGACTGCACATTACAGCCTCCCTTACCAGTAGGTATGGCTCTGTGACAGATTTCTAGCTACGGCATGTGAGCCAAAGTGATGGATATCACTTCTAGGTTTGGCCCATTAAAACCTCCCACATGTGATTGTCCATACTCTTTATCTTTCAAATGGATACAAATGAGCCTACTGACTTTTAAAGCCAAATGTCGAAGATGGATGGGCCATAACATGGAAGGAACATGGGTCTCTGAATCACCACTTGGAAGACAGCTGCCTACTAATCAAGAATAACTGATTTGGATTTTAGCAAGAAATAAAATCTTATTGTATTAAGCCATTAAATTTTGGTATTTGTCTGTAAGAGCAGCTAGAATTACCTTGATAATGATAGCATCTTAACCTGCTCCAAGCAGAACTTTTAGTTCCCTTTACCCCATACCTACTCGTAGCGTATCCTTGCCCATCTCAGTAAGTGGGGTCACCATTCATCAGCTGCTTTTTACTGGATGAGTGCTTAGCATGTGTTAGGTACTTATTGATACTTGATGAATAAATGCATGTTATCCTTGATTCATTTCTCTCTCTCTCTGACATCTAATCCATTAGTAAACCCTATCAACTCTATTTCACAATACTCATGCACTTTTCTCTACTAGTTTGAACTACCTCAGTTCAAACTCGTTGCTATGAAAGGATTGAATTGGAGGATGAAAGAACATACCTGTTACCAGCATTATTGCAGTAGCCTCCTAACTAGATTGCTATGTTCTTTCAATCCTCCAATCCAATCCTCTCCTAGCAGCTCTATTGATTTTGAAAATGTAAATCACGTACTCCTTGTTAAAGACCTACAGTGATTTCCCATTATACTTACTATAAAATTCCAACCCGAAAGCTGGTCTTTTAGGTCCCCTGTGACCTCGCTGCTGCTTCCCTCTCTGAGTTCATATTGCTCCATTCACTTCCTTGCTCATGAAGCTCTGGCCACACTGGCCTTCTTCTTGTCCATGAACACAACAGGTTTGTTTTCACTGTAGGGCTTTTCTTCTGCCTGAAATATTTTCTCCTGCTCTTCTTATGGCTAGCTCCTTCTTCTCAGGTCTCAGCTTCCATATTCCCTTCTCAGAGAGGTATTCTCTGATTTCCCAACATAAAGAATCCCCTAGTCACTTCCTATCCCAGGACCCTGTTTTGTCTTTATCATTGCACTTAGAACTATTTGACATTTCGAATGCGCATTTTATTGTCTTCCCTCTGTTTCCACGAGGGACTTTGCTTACCTTGTTCAACATATATTCTCACCACTAGAAACAGTGTCTGCCATTTAGTACATTCCTAATATGAAGCTCAAAATAATTAAGAAACTTATCCAAGCTTACACAAGTTTAAACACAGTCTTGCCTCTTCAATTTATTCAAGGCTTGTACAGTGTCTTGGTTAGCTTGTTGCCAAGATGAGTGCTATGCATCATTATTATTTAAAAAAACACTTTTAAATTTTACAAAAGTAATGTTTTCATTGCAGAAATCCAGAAAATACAAGCAAAAAATAAATAATTAAAAAGTAATTATAACAGCAATCCTGAGCTAATTATCATTGTTATTTTGGTGTGTTCTTTCTTATTATTTATACACATATTAAGCAAAAGTGGCATCATTTTCCCACAGTGGAATATTGGACATGTCTTTCCATGTCATATTAGTCTTGTTCAACAAGCATCTTCTTAGAGGAAACTTTAGCCCAACTTCAGTTTTGGTGGTGGTGTTTCTTTGGGTCTGCCAAGTGGATATAGCCTCCGGTCATGGTATTGCACCTCTGCAGGCACTGGATGGTGTCAGTTCATCAGTGCCATTCTCCTGGGAGTGGTGTTGAGAGTCATGTAATGCTGTGCTTTCTGTGGCTAATTTTTTTTGTTCTTAAAGCTAAAAAGCGAGACCTATTGTAGAATTCTGAGACCCAGCTGGCTGAGTGGTGACAGGCTAATATCTCCCAGAGTGACTGTAGCAGCTTGCAGATTGGCAGTAATGAAACTGACCTCCATTACATGTAATAAAAAATAGGAATCTTCATAAAAAGCTAAATAAGAGAGGGGCACAGTAAGGGCTGCATCCTTCTTGCCTTAGGTCCTGGCAAATTGTCATGTAGTTCTGAAGCCCCCAAAGGCAAGACATTCAGTTGAGTTCAGTTACAATTTACTTTACAAATGCTGTGCATTAAAGGAGCAGTTATAACTAATACAGAATGTAAGACCAGAAGACCAGAAAAAAAGGGAAAATCAAATTTAAAACCCTAGGTAAATTTTTAAGTGTTTTTTTAATTTTACAATATATAAATCAATAAGTACATACTTATTGATTTTTTACCGAGAGGAAGGGAGAGGAGTAGAGAGTTAGAAACATCAATGAGAGAGAAACAGTGATCAGCTATCTCCTGCACACACCCTCCTGGGGATGTGCCCCCAACCAAGGTATATGCCCTTGACCGTAATCGAACCTGGAACCCTTCAGTCCACAGGCCGGCGTTCTATACACTGAGCCAAACTGGTTAGGGCAAAATTTTTATTTTTTAATGGTATTTCTTAATAGATTTCTGGGATGATTGGTCCAAAGACGTATTTTAACTCTAAATTTTATCAAAAGATTATTAATGAATTTGGTTCATTAATAATTAGAGGTTATGGTGAGTCAGCTTCTCAGTTCATGTTGCTATGTACTCAGCTTCCATCAATAAATCTTACCAACAGGCCTTTTCTGGGGTTCTACAGAGGAACTTTCTCCAAGACATGGTGTGGTAGACTATAAAAGTTGCTCACATGCTGATGTCCGCATGGCAAAAAAGACTCTGCAGGTATGATTAAATTAAGGATCTTAAAAAAGGTTATGCTGGATTTTCAGGATGGGTACAATGTAATTACAAAGGAACCAATAAGAGGGAGGCAGTTAGAAAGAGGTAATGTGTGGATGGAAGAAGAGGTCAGTAAGGAGAGTTGCTATGCTGTATGCTGCTGGCTTTGAAGAAGAGGAAGGGGCCACAGGCCAAGGAATGTAGATGGCCTCTAGAAGTTGGAAAAAGCAAGAAAATGGACTTTCCCCTAATGTCTGGGGAAGGAATGCAGCCCTGTGGACACATTTCAGACCTCTAGAAATGTAAGCTAAATTTGTATTTTTTTAATTTACTCAATTCATGGTAGTTTTTTATAGCAGCCATAGGAAACCAATACAAGTGGTCCATTTATAATTCAGAGGAGATTGTGGGCTAGGACAGTGGTCGGCAAACTCATTAGTCAACAGAGTGGCAAACCAAGGCTTGTGAGCTTCATGTGGCTCGCGTGGTTTGCCGACCACTAGTCTAGATGGACTCAATGAGAAATAGTATCATAACAAATTAGCAATGCCTGCCGTAGGTCTAGGATGTGCTGCTGTTCCTCAGACCTAAGATGTGGTGACTGGGAATACCACTTGCAGAGCCTAACAACCAGATGCTCCTTGCAGCTCTGAAAGGTGAACTTCACACTGGACACTATCTCAAATGGAGATGGCTAGGGTAGCTAGGGTATGCGAGTTTCAGTGAGCAATGCAGCTAAGTTTTTTAAATGGGGAAATTAATTGGATTTACTCAAATTTTCCTGTATTTGAGAGCTCTTAGTTCCACTACCATTTAGTGAACCCACTAATTTGTAACTTTGGATCATTTGAAGCCATGTTATTCTATTTTACTATCGATGGCTAAGCAAAAGCTGTTTTGGGATAAAGTATGAAAAGTTTCTCATTTTTTAAAACATGGAAATGAGGAGATTTCTCTTGTGAAAAACAAGCCACAGAATGCTTTGTAACAGCAAGTATATCCTCTCTTGCTCATATCATTTACTCTTAACTTCCCCATATCTTGCCTCTGTCTCTTATCTCCTCTGTTCAGGACATGGATACCTAGCACCCATATTAAGAGCAGAATCTCGTGGGAACAGTTGTAGGGACCTGAGGATGAATCATGACTTAAGTGTTGAGGACTGTCTTGGTGAGTTACAACCAAGACCTGTTGTTTGTTATTAGCAGCTTGGCTGCTATTATCTGTCCTCTTCTTTCCATGGTACAACTACTATCTGCGAACTCACAGAGGACACCCTTGGCAGCTGCAGGACATAATTACCACATTCCAGAATATCTTTCAGGCATTTGGATCTATGGCTACCTCTTTGGATTGCTCCCCTGCTAACTAATATGTTACTGCCTTGACACAATTGACAGCCGGCTGTGCCGGTGGCTAAAGGACTGCCTCTGGGGCTGTCTCAAAATGAGGTTAATGATGGGCTAGATGAGCTCTCTGGGTTTCTTAGACATCATCTACCTGGGAGCAGAATATGTGTGAGGCCCTGGTATGATGACAAGGGGGTCTCCCCACACAGTCAGATGTACCAAATGGGCCAATTATTTTTCCAGGTGGACCATAGGGATTGTTTTGCTAATTTTGAATGTAATTAAAACAAAGCAAAGTAAAACAAAGCTAGACAACTCCTGTAACCACAAAAGGCCTAGGAGGGGAAGGATTGAGAAATGAACAAAGCAGCCTTTTCCGGGGTAGAAGTAGGGGAGGTGGCTCTCTTCAGCTTGCTCTCCCGTGTTCCCACATATATTAGGACATGGCACAGGGGAATGGGGTTTATGCTGAAGTTGCGATCTCAAAAAGCTGCTTCATGTTGATTCAGATTAACTTGCACATATTGCAGATAAGGAAGCAAAGACTCTGATGAGGAAAATGCTTTCTCAGGGATTGTTGCTTGTTGGAGGAGTCGAAACCAGAACACATATCTCCCTAACTTTAGCTGTAGAGAAATCCTGAGGATGTGCTGACTAAACATTGGGTTGGAAGATTCTCACCCAACTTTTGAGCATCCTGTGGGCAGGAATTATGCTTGTTCATGTCTGCATCCCTAGCACCTAGACAAGAGAAGATGCTCCATGTGGAATGAACTAATGAATAGATGATTAAATGAATGCTACATGAATAGTTCAGGGAGGCAGAAAAGATGAAAGTTTCATTAGCACTCAGAAACCAGAATGGATTCCTAAACATGGGATTGGCTTTATCTGTATTGCCTAGTTTATTTTTTCTTATTTTTCTTTCTAGGTTTCATCAACCTTGCAATTATATTAAAGACAGGTCATGAAACACAATGTCTAAAACTCTGCATTTGTTTTTATAGAGCTGCACTATTCATTAAATTAGCCAGTAACCACATGTGACTATTAAACACTTGAAATGTGGCTAGTTTGAATTGAAATGTGCTATTAAGTGTGGGATAAACACCCAATTTAAAAGGCAGAACAGAAAAGGGAATGTAAGATGTCTCCTTGATATTTTAAAAACACCTGTTGAAATGACAATGTTTTAGATATGTTGAATTAAATACATTAAAAAACTAATTTGTCTACATTTTAAAAACTTTTTCTCACATGACTATTGGGAAATTTATAATTATACCTCGTGGTTCATGTTTGTGGTTTGCATTAAATTAGTGTTGGACAGCACTACTATAGAGCACCCATTTTTGTGTTTGGTGAGCAAGTGAGCTCTAAAACTGGATTAAGTAGCAGTTTTATTTGATAAAGTATAGTTAACAACATTAAATATTCAAACGATTACTACTAAGAGTGGCATTTAGTGAAGATGTATCTTCTTAAGTCAGTTCCATTAGTGAATGTGCTCATGTGTGAATTGGAGACTGGATCTCAGAGAGGTTAGGAAATGTGGACCAGGATTGGGAGCGAGGATTGTGTGAGTCCACAGCCTGTGCTCTGTTCTTCAGATTTTCAAATGCAGTATTCCAAGATGATGGTGCGGTATGTTCAGGACTGAGGTATGCCACAAGCAATTTATTACCACGTTAGGTAAGGTATCAAAGTTTGTGCTTCTTTTTATAAATTAGAGGAGATCCAAGGCCATCTCTATGCCATTCCTCTTCCTGACTTGCATTCTGGCAGGGAATTGGGCACATCCATAATAGGATGTGAGATATCGTCCCATCCTGCATGACTTTCTCCCTTGGTTACTACAAACTAGGCAAATTAAGTGGTTTTTTTTATGTTTGAACTCACTAAGTTCTTTCCAAACTCAGGGCTTTTGCTCTTGCTCTTTCCTCTCCTTGAACATAATTGGAAGGTGATACTCTGAATTTCAGTGTTATGAGTTCCCTCTAATCTGTTTAGTCTCTGCTTAACTGTTACCGCCCCAAAGGTACTTCAAAGCGGGTCCCACTTGTTTTCTACTGTAGACTCTTTTTTTATCTTTTCATGCCACTTTCTCTAATCTGCAATTACTTAATACACGTGTTATTAATTAATTTATAATAGCTTCATTGGAGGAATCACACATTGTCTCTTAGCATCTGACCTGGAGGGAGAAACAGGCTCTGTTTCAAATTTGTTGAGTGTTGAATGAATGCAAAAATTGGTGTGTCTAAAAATGCAGCAGCTGAATTTATATTTCATCTCCAGAAATGGTCAGTTTCTTTCATACAGACAGCAGCTATCACTGGGGAGCGAATGTATATTTATAATTGCATTTCATGTGAAGCCAGTTGGGAGAGGAACATGCTAGTCCTTGCCAGTTTGGGGTCACATCTGTGAAGAAATGGCTGAATGGGGCTGGGTGAAAATGTAGTTTAACATACCAGACTTCATTTCTACACACAAAGCAAAAACCTGCTTAGAAACCCCTGGGGTCCACAACTTTTTTGAAGTGAAGAAATTTCTCTGTGGCCTGAATACCTTTGTCCCACATTCAATACATTAATAATATCATTATTTTGAAGGATACCAAAGTATTAGTAGTGCTTTCCTTAATTTTAGCAGTTTACTCTCCATTTCCTCTTGAAGTGATGTAAGACATTTTCAAAAATGAAAGGGAATAGGATGCATTTTGCCTTGAGAACTATATCTAAGAATTTCTCAATATACTTTGAGATGAGGGGAGCCACCTGTAGTTTTGCAAAATCAGAATTAGGAAACAACAGGGATGGGCGGGGAATATTTCTGGGTAATCTGGGGGTGGTGCCAGGATACTCCCATGTAGAATTTATTTTATTTTAGTTTTTCACAGGTGGTGGCTTTTTGGAGAAAATAGGTGGGCCCCTTGGCCATGATGTTCCTGCCTGGTTCAGGGAGGTTCCAGGTGGGATTTGGTAAGCACGGGCTACCGAGCAGCCTCAGCCTGTTCAGCTCTTGGTTGCTGGGCTGTCTGGCATGTGCTTTTGCCTCTGTTCACACAGACCTCACATGCCCCTTTCCTGCTGCTCCTGGCTGGAAGGAGACCTAAGGGTAGCTGCTTCCAGGAAGGGCAGCTGTAGAGCCAAGAAGCAGCTTCTATTAAAGTCAAATTAGAGGTGAAATAGACTAGCCTCTGCTTTCCTTCTCAGGAGGTGCCAGCTCTTTTTAACCCAGACCCAGAGCCAGGGGTTAGGGGTGGGGGGATTAATATCCCATCATTCTAGCTTACAAGAACATTTACTGTGGGGTCAACGTGAACCCAATAGAATTTCAAATCACTTACAATAAGGATGCTGTGAGTTTTGCACATGTGTGTACAGGGGAAAAAAGATGAAGAGATGAAACTGCAGATCCCTGGGCCACTTGTCAAAGAGAAAAAGCCTTGATGCCAGCGAGGAGCTAAGCCCATCCTTTTCAGTTCTTTTAAAGTGAGTGGGTTTGAGCAGAGAAAATCCTACTGTGCTGAATGATTCTGTCGGGAGTGAGGTGGAGATTTTGGAATATAAATGAATGCTAGTGAGTTGGAGAATAAAGAATCTCCTTTATCCATGTATTATGAGCTTCATGTGTGATGAGCATGCGTGTTTCCAGATTAACCCCAGCCTGCCAAGGCCTGTTTAATGGCATTATTATTAATAGCATCTTTGATCCCAGCATGTGTTTACTATACCTGTCTGGGGGGCATCTACTCTGATTGGTGGGGGCACCCTGCTTGGGCACATGGGGGAATCTCAGGAGGGAAGCAGGTGGACTTTCAGTCTACAGAGATTTGGGATTTCCTAGGGGGTTAAGGGGACAGAGTGGGGGAACTTTGGCTGTGAAGTAGGAACAGTTTTCAGAGGAATGGATAATTCTTAAGGTTATCCTGGGTCTAGGTTTCATGTTCAGTTTTGAAAAAAGCAACTAATTTTGGCAATTGAATACGAAGGGAAATTCGCTAAGAGTATAAATGTGGAGAGAAGAAAGGATAGTAGAAACAAAAAGAAATTTTTGACACAGAGAGAGACAAGTGAAGAGAGAAGATTTGGAAGGAAGAACAAGAGTGGAAAGGAAAGTTATGTGGTGAAAGGAGAAGGAGTGTGGCTATGAATTTGCCAGTGGTCTTTTCCCTCTTACTCTGCTTCCTTTCCATAGTGGCTTACGCAGGAAAAAAGGGGACAGTGGGAAAAGATGTTCAAGACATCAAGGACCACTCCTCCCTCTTCAAATTTTTCTTTCTCCTCCCTTCTCCTCTTTTGTTGCTTCCTTTATCTTCTCTTTCTTCCTTTCCATTAGAGTTCAGATATTTTGGGGAAATTAAGCCCGAATGTTGAAACAACCTGTTTGATTTCAGGCAAGTCTCTTAATTCCCCTGCTTCTGCCATCCTTCGTCTGCCCAGTGGAAAGGATCTGCACTTGTGCATGTGAAATACTCTGTCCTTCAGACCATGAACACCCGTGAAAGGTAACTGAGAATGCAAATTATTTGTGTTGTTAATATGTGGGCATGAATACTCTGAAACAAAACATAGGAAATTAAATGCATTTAAAATGCACAATAAAAATAGCAAAAGTTCAGTGACAGTTCTTTCTTCGTGGCTACTTTATGAGGATTGCTCATCTCTTGTCTTGGAAGTAGAATTGCTCCCTGGATGTGCTCAGAAGGATGTGCCCTTTTCTGAGATGCAGAGCTCAGGAAGATATTTTTTTCTTAGAAAAGAGGATGAATATATTTTTTCTGAGTAACACATACAAAACCATTACGTGTTATTACTCAGCATTACTCTGTCTTGCTTTTTTCCCATGAAGGGTCTTGATATTCAAGGGGTGTAAAGGAGGATGGCTTAAATTAATCAATTACCAACCAACCAAACAACCAAAATAAAGGTATGTGGAGATTAAGAGGGCATGCTGAAATGTATCTAGCATTAAGTGAATTGTGAAATGCTTCATAATATGTTCTCACTCTTTCCGCGGTTGGGAGGTATGCCCTACCATCTATCTACCCGGGCACTGCAGAAGTTCCAGGTGGTGGAGGGGTTGATGAGATCTCCCCATGCACTTAGACAAGGGCAGAGTGCCCCTTTGTTTAACAGAGCAAATGGCTTTGTAGAACTTTTTAGAACAGACCTTGCCCTGCTTTCCAGCTCAGATTACTGAACTGGACACACGCTTGTCCACAGAGATGCTCACCTTAGACAGGAGTCAGCTGCCCTTATGCCTTATACATCTCTCCCCTTTTCTGATGTTTGCCCCTTAGTAGAAGCAGATGGACTGGTAATTGCCTGGACTCTCCAAGCAGAAGACCTTCTGCTTTTCTTTTTGGAGAGCAGCTTTATCTGTAAAATGACTGTCCACGTGTACCCTGGCTGTTGGCATGACATGTGAAATAAAGATGGCAGAGATTGTGAGAATGTCTGCCGGCAGTCACACTTCAGTGTGTGAACTTAACCAAGAAGTGCTAAAATCTCAGACATTTCAACATTTCAACGTATTTACAAACATCTTTTCACAACGAAGAAGTCTTTATGGGTGGAGGGGAGAGAGAGGTCAGTGATAAGGAACTGATGCTCATTTTGAGCATGAAGATGCTTCACTGACATGAGAAGCTGTTGGAATCCTTGCTTTTTCTCCTTCCTCGCTCCCTCCCTCCTTCCCACCTGCAGGCCCTGACTGCAAATCCCCTTGTAATTATCCCCATCACCGAAGCCTGGAAGGCTCACCTTCCATAACAGGGCATATTAGAGGGGCTAAATGTCTCTCGCCGCCCAGGGAGAAATATTCTTTTGTTTGAAGAGGAAGTTTGCTCATCCAAAGATTATGTTCTCCTGTGATTGTGCCACGATCGGAAGGGAGAGAGATTTTCATGTTCCCTGTGACTGACTGTTGGGGAAAACATTGTAATATCAGGGTTTAGGTCGGTGAGGTAGGAGTTACAGAAGATTTTGTGGTGGTCTCTTTGCCATTGAAAGGGAATATAGCCATTTTCCGGGATTAGAGAGGATGGGGGAGGGAGAGGAGCTGCATGTGGTGTGTGATTCTTCTGGCCTCTTTGGAAATTCCCCTGTGGCTTAGTGGGACATGTGATCTAGGCACACCAGTCCCTGGGGATAAAAATAACATAGATAACCTCGTTTTTTCCCATTTCAGTGTCCCATGTGGACAGACCCTGTTGGCTGGCAGGGATGTTTTTCAGGACTACAGATTAGGGGCATTAGGATTAGGAAAGAAAACCCTATTGGTTCTTCTTGCTTGGGTGTTTGTGCTTTTAACTAGAGGTTTTAAAAATACGTACAACAAAATGGTTAGTAGAAAATGATTAATGGGCACTGTAATGTAGATTAAACACAGTTTATGCACAAGTAGTTTAATAATAAATAAATCATTGGCAAATTACAAGTAAGCTATAACTACAATGTAGTTTGATTGTCCACTATGGAACCCACCTCACTGGACTTTTGGTAAGATGTTAGCCAGGAGTGGTCTGGGGCTAGATCTACTTTGTAGATGTCCTGCGTCCATGAGTTTGCTCCTGGTTCTATGAGGGTCTCAGGTCTGATGATCAAATTCAGGGATGCTAAATATAACCTCAGCCAGGATAGACAGAGCTCATTGATCTTGACTGATATTTAATCAAGTGGAGTGCCAGATTGAATTCCACTTCTGAAGCAGTCTAGGATTCCTGGGTCCTGTGAGGGTCTTCACTCAGACCCAAGGATGATAAATATATAGCAAGTGTATCTCTTCTACCTTCCCCCAGCCATGGCATACTTAACTAATTGATCATGACCTACCTGACCTTGAGCCCAGGTAGTGTCACAAGTTGGTGTGGGAGATGCAGCTCATTGGTAATCCATGTCCCACAATGTCCTGATGCTTGAATTGATATCCTTATTTCAAAGCTTAGAAATCCTATTTTCAGTGCTTGAAGTTCAATTCTTAAAGTAAAGGCTCAGGCTAGTCCCTACAGGGTTGGTACAATTTGTATTCCTTATTTCTATTAAGAAATCCATATGATAAAAATCAACATCAGCATGGTAGAATAAAAAGAGAATGGTATTATTTGTTTTGAGCTTGGATCTTGGCTATTCCACTCATTAACAGTGTGGCCTTTGGTAAGTATGTATCTAGGTATTGGGCTTTTATGTATAAACTGTAGATAAAAAGATTTAACTTGCAAATATTTTTGTGTTGATAAGAAGTAATAGAAATAAATAGCCTAGGATATTTTCTGATATATTTAAGCATTAATCAATGATGGGCCTTATGCATGCTAACACAGGTAAAGGAGACAAGTGCAGAGCCTGGCATGTAGTGGACATCCACTAGATTCCATTTTCTCTTTATCCTGCTTATTTCCTTTGTAGGCATATTCATAGATTATAATAATTTTTTGTATGTGTGTTTATTTCTTAGGTCATCCTGATGAGAAGGTAAGCTCCACAGGTAGCCCATTAATTTTGTTTACTGCTGTATCTTCATGCTATAGTTGTTGAAACATAGTTGTTACTCTGTAGATACTTGTTGAGACACTGCATATGCTATTTTTATTTTTCTTAATAAAATAATAATCTGTAAGAGACTTTGATGCAGTTCCCCTCTATAGTGCCCCCTTAAAGGCTTGCCAAGTAGCTGTGTGAAGATGCTGTTCTACTGGGAACTGTAGGGAGGAGAGGGGTTAATAGGCTTCTCAGCCTTTATATAAAGGGTAAGAGTCTCGTTAGGATTGGAGGCTGCATAGGAATCTTTCTAACACTTCCCAGTGGGGCTGTGTGGGTCTCAGTTCAACAGTTCTGACTGTAAAGTAGCTGTCTGACCCAGGGTCGGACTTGAAGGGCTTTCCTGTTGAAATATTTTAAGTAGACACCATAATGCTGTGTTGCCCAATAAGGTAGCCATATGTAGCCCTTGACCTCTTGGAATGGGGCTGGTCAAAATTGGGATGTGCTGAAAATGTGAAATACACTCCAGATTTTGAACATTTCATATGAATAAAAGAATGTAAAATATCTATCTTTATAAAACCCTAATATGCAAATTGACTGAATGGAGGAACTGCCTGCCCAATGACCGATTGGTGGGTGGTGGGGCCCTCGAGCGGGTGGCACCAGGCCAGCCAGTGCAAATGCCAATGGGCAGAGGAAGGCGACCAGTGGTAGGGTGATCAGGGGGTGCAGCTGGCACTGGCAGGGAGCGCAGCCAGCAGCAGCATCTGGAGCAGGGCTGGCAAGCAGGTGGCTTCAGGCTGCCAACCAAGATGGATGCCAGGAGGATCCCCTGATCACCCCTCTGGTTGCCCCACAGATCGGCCCTGATCGCCAGCCAGACCTAGGGACTCTACCCTATATATTTGGAAACAGTTTCTTAGATTTAAAAATTAAAACCTGGCAAGGCTACTCTGACATTGAAAAAACAGGATGATGCAGCGATGACGTGCATGGACTCTGGCTTGCACATTTTGTGGTCAGCCTGGATTCTGACACTTATAACTGTGGACAAAGCCAATTACTTCACTTCTCTCTGCTTCAGTTTTTCCACCCCTAAGATGGGGAAAAATGGTACTACTGCCTCAGAAGGATCATGTTGTGTACTACTTTTTATAAAAATAAGTATCTGCCCATACAAGAGCCTTTCACTTGTGTGAAAATTATGGGCATTGGTGCATGCAGCATCTCAGATTGCGAGAGAGATGTCTGACTGCTGGTTTAGGCCTGTAAACCGCAGTCAGACATCCCTTGAGAGGCCCCAGATTGCAAGAGGTGCAGGCCGAGCTGAAGGATCCCCCACCCCCTTCATGAATTTCATGCACCAGACATCTAGTTTCATTAATAATGTTCAATATTGATTACTTTTTGAAATGATGGTTATATTAGGAAATATCTGTTATTAAAACTAGTTTTTTTATTTTTAAAATTGTGGCTACTAGAAAATTTAAAATGACATATGTGGCTCATGTTTGTGCTTGCATTATATTTTTTTTAGCCAGTGATGCTAGAAGGAGAAACACTTTCAGAGAAGGGTGGAGGAAAGAATAGTGGATCAGATGTCCAGAGAGCTTATCTCTTGATTCTGCACAAATTTAGTATGTACCCTTGAATGAGCCAACTAACCAATCTGCACCTTAGACCTTTTTGAAAGAGCCTGTTAAGAGGCTTTAATAGCTAAGAAGGAAAAAACAGTGTTGGAGAAGTATACATTTTCAATATGTTAATTTTCTTATTTTTATTCCTAAAGCCACTTTGGGTGATATCTGGGATGCAGGCAGCCACACCTTCCTGATTCTAAGAAGAATACACTGAGGGTATTTTTTAATCTGACTGGGCTCACTTTTTGATGGAAGGACACAGAATTCAAGAAGAAAGGCAGGAAGTTCTGCCTTTTGTAGCTAACTGGTGGTAAATAGGACTTTTTAGCCAAAGTCCCTTCAAAACTATGATTCTTATGAAATGGATTGATAGACTGTATAATTCTCATCCTTAACATCTCTGTTCCACCTTATGCTAGACTCAGAAAAATACCAGATCAGTATTTGGACACAGTGGGTGTATAATAAAATAATGACCTATCAACTTGGGAAATGCAGACCTTTCTGTGTATCAGAGTCTATGGGAATCTTACTCTCCCAGAAATCTCTGCTGGGAAGGAGTCAGAACTCTGATGATGATGTTTATCTAATTTAGACTGTGTCTATTTAATTTAGATTGTGTCATTCTAATTTATATTATGACCCTCTCAAGTGAAATTGAGTCTCCCTTAATGTTCTGTATGGTATCTAGTGTGTTTTCCATGCTCAAACAATATGAATGCTAAGAAACAGATTTGATTCCTGATGTGTTTTTTGTTAGTGTGTTCTTTGGAGGAAGTTCTATTTTAGAAATTTTGGACTTTTGAGTTCAGTCTGTGTTTCTCCCAAACATTTTAGAAAAAAGTGGAAAACTCAAGGACCATTATTTGAACATCTAGATGACTGGTGGAATATTTTCATTTAAATAATACAGTTATTTGATATTATGTAGACATGGTTTTATGCTGTGATATTTCTTTCACTTATCTATATAATTGAGCTTATCTGTCTTCTGGTCGATAAAACCCAGGTGCCTAAAGTTGCATGCATTTTCCACTCCCTGTGTGTGTAGAGAAAGACCTCCAGGTTGCATTTCGATGCATTATTTAATTCTTCTTTTTACTCTTCTGTAGTGGGATGTTAAAGAACAGGTGTGGACTCTGGAGTCTACCTTAGAATCTGTGCTCTGCTGCGTCACTTGGCGGCCTTAAGCAAATTATCTAATTTCTTTGGGCCTCAGTTTCGTTAATGTACTTTAGAGTAAATTATATCTAGCTTGCTTAGTTATTTAAAGATTGATTTAGATTGCCTCCATGTGATGCTTAGAACTTAGTAATAGATTTACTCATAAAAAGCTAGGTTAAAAGGGAGTATTTGATTTTTTTGCAAATTCACAGATATCCTTTATTGCTTCTACTCAGAACTTCCCCCTCCCATAGGTAAATATTTTTTCAGTTAATTTTTAATATCTCTACAAAATATTTACTTTGTCTTTATAATTTTTTTTTGCCTGCTTTGCGAATGGGGGAAACTGAGCCACTTGAAAATAGAGAATCCAGTTGCTTTCCCTTTAGGCCACTATGTTCTTTTGTCAAAGTAACTAAAGTATGGAAATTCTGACCTTTCATTGCCAATGAGAATTTACTCAAAATCACTTATTATAATATCCCCCAATAGAAACAGGAAGCTGAATGCCCGGATCAACCCTTTAACAATGAACAAGAGGAGAATCCAAGATGGTGGCATAGATAAACACCTACACTGCTGCCTCACACAACAATTTCAAAACGACAACTAAAAGAACGGACAGCATCCAGAATCACAGGAAAGCTGGCTGAGTGGAAATTCTACAACTAGAAGGAAAGAGAGGGGCTCACGGAGACCCAGAGGAGCTGCAAAAAGCTGAGGTACAGAGACGCGCTCTGGAGAGAGCGGGTGCCGGAGAACCTGGCTGGCTTTCTCTGGTGGGAGGGAGACGGAGACTCCCAACTGCATTGGACCTCTTATCTTACGACACTGAACCCCAGGTCCAGGCAAGACTCATAGGGGGAAGTTTGGACTGTGAAAAGGGAGAGGTGCACGGAAATTTAGGGAAGTTGCAAAAGGACAGAAGTCTGGTGGTGCGTACAGCACTGCACACAGAGGACCGACTGCTGATTGTGCCGCTGGCTTTCACGACTGGGCGGAAGACAGAGCCTCCAAACTGTGCCACTTCTAACTCTACTAAACCCCAGTTTCGGGTGAAACCCTGGGTACCCAGACTCATATGGTCCCAAAGCGCAGGGGAGCTGGAAAGGCAGTTGTCTAGAGGCACTGTGCGTAAGCACAGGGCTCGCTCCAGCTATTACCCAGAGTCACGTGAGACCCAGGGTTCAAATAAGGCCAAAGCACATCAACATATGTTTGTTGGATCTCCTCTATGTCCAGAGGCATATGCTAATGCCTGTGATTGGCAGAAAAATAAGGATATAGGATTCAGGGAAGAGAGGTTTGCTGAGAGCTGGAGTCAGGACATTTTCTTTGGGATAATCTAAGGCTGATGCTTTTGAACTCTTACCCTGTCCTACCTCCTGAGTTTTGGCTTCTGCAAGTCTGGAGTGGGGCCTGAGCTTTTGCATTTCTAACCAGTTCCCAGGTGCTGCTGCTGCTGCTGGTCTTAAGGCCGCACTTGAGTTTTGAGGCTAAGAGATGAGCTGGGTCTAGCCCAGGGAGGACAATTGAGGAAAGCACCCCAGGTGGGATGTGCCCAGTTTTGCCTGTGTATTTCTGGCCTTTGCCTCCCAAATACCTTTTACTGGGGTGCCCCTTCATTGCTCTTGGTTGGTGTCATGTGGTTTTTGCTCTTTATTCAGAAAGAGAAAATTCCCACCTTTGCTATAATGGCCTTGTAATCCTTCCTTCTCTTTCTCAAAATATTTTCATTTGAACACGTAACTCTGTTTCTCTATTTTCATCTGGTCCACCTCCTCCCTCTGCAACTCTTATTTCCACAGCAGTGAAGTTGCTGGGCTTCCCATTTGAAATATCTTTTAAAAGGTGTAAAGGCAAAGAATCCCACAAATTGCAATTACAAATTACAATTACTGACATAAAACCCAGTGTCCTATTGCTTTGTTGACTGCAGGACCCAGCCAACTGTTGGATTAGGGGGGGCTGGTAGAGTTAAAAAGAGGACCTGGTTGAGTTGCCTCACCCTGGGAGGACAGCGGCATGCACAATCAGATATTTAACACTCCTTAGCAATTATGGGAGTTTTTATTCTATTCCTGGCAGGGAACATAGCCCTGTACCATAGTGTTTCAAGTTTTCCTCCAATGCTATCTGATAGAAGTGCTTTTATCCCCCGAAGATACAGTACAAAACACAAATCATCATTGGTTTTCTCTCAGCTGGAGCTGCTGCTTCTCCAAATACATTTACTCCGTGCAACTGCTCATCAGACCCATTTTTCATCCTTCATCCTGCTCCTTCACGACAGCTGGGTTTAAGGCCTTTCTTCTGTTCTTTGTTCCTTTAGTTCAGCGAAGTAAACAGCAGGATTGATCTTACACTGCATTTTGGTATTGTTCCAAGTGCTCATCAATAGACACGGCTGGGAATGCACTGACTGGAAAGGAAGGGCAGATGGAAATGCACTTCTTGTTCTTTGTGCCTTTTAGTGTGCAGCGGAATGTCCCTAATCGGAGGGCTGCTACCCTGGCTGCCGATCGACATGCAAATTCATCATCAAATGATGAGTCCCATATTAGTTCTAAGGGAAGTCTTTAAAGGTTATCAGGGAGGAAAAGAAAAAAAAAAGAGAAAAGATAATAAAAAAGGGGCTTTTCTTTACTACATCTTATGCCCAGGTCATTAAAGTGTTTTAGGAAAGAGCAAGAGAGAATAAATAAGCTGTTATATTGTGTTTCTTTTCACACTGTATCTGTTTACAGGTACATGAAGTGAAATACTCTGCAAGGCAATTTAAGTTAGTGATGACTAATAATCAGCAGTAGTGGCCTTATAAATGAACAAAAGTTTTATTAAAGGATGGGCTTTGTCATTTTTTTCTTAATTATTTGGAAAACATTTCATATGAGCTATGTTTTGTAATTATTTTCTTTAAAAGGAAGCAATAGTATTTTGACTTATAATTTTTCTTAAAAGGTGAGGACTAAGTTGAATTGTGGCTGAAAGGTGCTGCTTTTATGGATCACATACTATTCTGTTATTAAAGCAAGGCAATAAAAGTTGGCTGGATGGAACGTTGGATTTGTTGAAGGCCCATCAGTAATTATAATGCTTTTAGGTATTTTTGAGAGATAACAGGTTGAAGGGGGAGTTTATGTAAATCATTATATTGTTTTGAACACTCCTTGAGAGCAGGACACATACCATTGCTTATCAGATGGTAGGCACAGAGACAGTGACTGCATATTGAATGCTGTGTGGACACCATCTTTTCTCTGTAAGAGAGTCTCAATTTGTAGGGCAGTTAAGGAATCTTATATCCTACCTTCCATAAAGCATAAGTTCTCATTCATTTTCAATACTAGTTTCATCTCAAGAGTTACTTCTTCTGTGAAGCTTTTCCTTTCCACAGTGCCCCAAGTAATCCCACTTTCCCCATGGCACTGGCCATTCCTATCTTTGTTCTGGAAATGTACTAAGTACAGGTTTTGTCCTATGTATAATGTCTATTTTGGGTCATCCAGGTTTGCACTGGTGTGGTTTAAGGTTTTAAGAGTAAAGATAAATTAATTTCTTTTGCATTCTCACTGAATCCATGAAGTTGACTGAAAATGAAATATCAAAACCATGAGAAAGATGCTATTATAACAACCTGTTAATGCAATGCTGGTTTAGACCCACGGTAGTGGGCAAAAAGAATGCATGGATTGATTTCTAATGGACAGGGAAAATGTTTCTTTCACACGTTCAGAACTAAGGATATCCTTAATTCATCTTTTACAACACACAGCAGTATTAAATAGAGGTTGAGGATTAAAAAACTGGCATTTGGGACCCTTAAATGTAACAGTGACATAATGGATGGATGGCAGATAGCCAGATACCATCTACAATAAGGAGAGGTTCTCTAGCAAAGTCAGGATCATACTTGTGCATTTTATCTACTGTTGGCTGACCTCTTTAAGAAATGTAATGGTTTTGTGCAAATAAGTTTCCTTATGTAAATGAGTTCAAATTTTAGCTTAAACATCAGTTTACATTTAAACCATTTTAAATCGCATTTCAACTAGTTATTTTTAAAATTGTGTTTTGAGTTACATGTGACTTTCCTCTCCCAATTTTCTCAAATATTTCAACTCTCTGGGAAGTAACTGTTTATGTGTTTACCTATAAGCTTCTTAAGTAGAAGATTCTTTTTTATTCAACTTTGTTTTCCTAGTCCATGCACAGAACAAGTACTCATAAATGTTTATTGAATGAATGTTTGAATGAATAAATAGATGAATTAAGAGCTCTTAGCACAGATGACCTTGGCCAAAGACATTTATCACAGAGCTAGAAACAAGATCAAGAATTCAGTCTCTGCCCCTAACTTATTCTGAAAATTCCAGGCATTTGTGTTGTCCCCCAAACACTGGGGTGGTGGGATTGTTTGGGGATTCATGGTTCACCCTTAGTTCACTTTCTGTGGGAACTGCCTGTACTCTTGGTCTTTGTCAAAAGGCATTAGGAAATAGGATATTGGGAACTCAAGTGGTTGATGGCAGGACAAAACTCAATGGCATTCCTGTGGGAGTAGCTGAATCAGGTTAATAGTGAAGAGCACAATGAAGGCCTAAGTGTTTCTATTGATGGGGTCCTGAGAACCACCTGAATCTAGAACCACTCATTGTGTCCAACTCTCACTTTTTCTACCTCCCACTTCTATTCCATTTCCTGCCCTCAGATTTCAGGAAGTCTCTTCTTTTTTAAATACTTACCCCATTTACCCCTAGCCCTAATTTAAATATTTCTTGCAATAAATCTTTGTTCATATTTCTAAATAAAACATCTGGGCAATTTCAGTAATTAAATTTGAAAACCCTCTACTCTTGGGTTCCTCAACAGGAGGCCCAAATTCAAGAAAAATAATCTGTATTCCTCTGAGTTGCTCTCTGATACTTCCCCCCTCATCTAAGGGGAAATAGTTTTTGTGAAGCTACAGCTTAGAAAATAACTTCTCTTCTGTATTAGGAAACAAGATGGGAAGAGCATGTCAGCTAAGAAACTCAAGAAGTATTAAAGTTGAGAGCTGAAAAGCAACAGAGGTTTCTACTTTATTAAGAGTTTCTAATAACTCATGTCCTGGCTCCTTGGAATGATAGCTTTTTTCATTCAATGCTGTTGAATGACTTGGTTCCTCTGCTCAGGAAAGGACTATGTCAGTGACCACATAGCACAAGCAACATCAATCCTGTGTGGGAATTGGAAGTATTGGCAATGTCCAGTGGGGAAAATAGCCAGATGATTAATGTGAAGTCCAGTCTTGGGCAAAATATTTTTCCCATTGATACTACTACTTTCACAAACCTGCACAAGAACATGCTCATTTGGTCTAGTTATTTTGCTGGAATCAATGGGCCCTTATTGTTCTCTCTCCTGTATTACTTAGGGTACCAAGTAAGCTGCTATATCAAAGAAATGCCTAAGTATAGATACCTAAGTATAAGCACTATGATAAAAATGTATTTCTCTCTAGCACAATAGTCAGAGGTCCAGGATTTGGTAAGGTGTCTTTGCCATCCTCAATATGTGGTTTTCATTTATGGGTACAAAGCTTGTACCATTTCCATCCTATGGTAAAGGGCAGGGAGGAAAAACAGGAAGAGTGCATGCCAATTTTTCTTAAGAGCACACCTTGGAATTAGGATATATGACTTGTGCTCACCTATCATTATTAGCAGAACATAGTTATAATGGCCAGACTCAGCTTGGGAATGTACTATTTTGTTGGATAGCTATTGATTCATCTAAAACTCTAGAGTTTTATTACTAAGTAAAAACTGGGAACTGGATGTTGTCAGATAATTAGTAGTATCTGTCATATTCCTCAAACCCACTCTTCATCCATAACCTACCTACTCCAAATCCATTCTGCAGGGAAAACCCTTTCTGAGAAGGGTACAGGAGAACTGAATCAGAGATACGGTTAATCAGGAGACATCCAAAGAAATCAGTAGAAAGATAACTCAGAGTACAGCTATATTGGTTGAAAGTGGTATCTCTACTTTTTTTGTGTATCAACCAGTCATAGACTGAAGTAAACATTAATGGCTATCTCCACCTGACATGTGAACATTCTCTGACTTCTCAGAAGTTTTCACCCTATATCGACAGAATCCCTAATCCAAGGTGTATTCTGTGCTCCCAACTGTAGAGATTTATATTGTGAGAATAATTTTAAAAACAAGGGTAGAAAAATTTGATTTTACTGAATTATCTGCCATTCTCATGACATTCAATAAAAAAGAGGAGAGAGAACAAGACTATGGAAATTGTTTATTTTCTTTATATATCGAGATTTGGACATAAAATATAGATTGTTGGTTTCACATATAGTTGCTATACTTGCTGTGAAAATGATACAAAAATATTGGGAAAATTGAGGTGGAACAATCCCTTTACTTTTGATAAAATTACCTTAGATTTTTCAGAAAAATTTGTATTTAAAGTTTACAATAAAAACACACACCCATTAATGTCTCATGATGTGTTTTTTTTTATTTTTTCAAAATTCCTTGTATTTTATCTACACAGCACATATTATTTCCTATTTTTAATTATGGATTGTCTTTTTTTAAAAAAATGTGTATCTTATCTCTTTGATGTGACTATATGTCCTTGAGGAGAGTATCCTCATGATCGTTCTCTGTGCTCCTCAGCAGCTATTAAACGCTATTCTTTCCTTCTAGCAGGTACACAATAAATACCTGCTGGGTGGATGAATGAAGTGAGCGATCAGAGATTTAGGTTCAGTGCAGGTAGTAGCTCAAACAGCATCTCCTAGAAAAGCATGTGGATCCCTTTACCCTGGGCTAATTTTTGTCATAGTATTTACTGTTGTCCCACAAGACTTCATCTGTGAGTTTAACCATTAAGTGTCTGTTTTCAACACTTAAGAGTATAATTCATGAGATCAAGAAGTTTTTCTCTTTTATTCACTGCTATATACTGAGCATTTAGAACAATGCCTGGTTCAATAAACCCTTATTGAAAAAAAAAACTAATGCATTATTGTAATGATAAAGGGACAATTTAATTCATCAATATGACTTTGGAGGGTTTCATAGTATATGTCTCCCCACACCCCCCCAACTAAAGGACTTTGATCATCCACTTGAGGTAGGGCTTGAGGCACCAAAGAATCTTCTCAAAGAGTTGAACTGCTTTCTAAAGAGGGTAGTGTTGTTTATTCAAGGGTTCAATGTTTGCTAATAACAGAATGACCTGGGTAACATGAGTTTAGGGGTATAAGCTGGAGCATAGTTGAATTTTTTCTGCATTGTAAATGGGTAGAGGAACTTGAAGCTTTTGAGAATAATCTGGAAGGAGAAAGGAGGCTGACCATGGAGTTCAGAGAAGAGGAAAAAAACCCTCTATTATGATATAACTGAGGAGGGATTTGGGGAAAATAACACATCCAGTATAGATTATAGTAAAATGCTATGTGCAATCCTATACAGACCCTTCTTTCTTTCTATTTTGAAAGCTTCCTGATCTTTAGAAAAAAGTACTACAAATATCCCCAATGCTTGGAATGATGGTATTTTTATTAGAAACTATTAAGGGAGCTGAGTTCAACTTCTGGATATGTATGGATCTGAAGAAGTTAGTACTCCTGGCTATTGGGAATGGAGGAATGTCTGATAATCATCTAAGGTTACATGGAACATATTAGTACACTAAAGGGAGACAGTCCATCATGTGGGTGTTCTGTTTCTCCTATTACACTCTGAGATCCTTAGATTCAGGGCATGAATCTCCAACTTTCTTTGAAGATTCCACAAGGGAGTAGGGAATCTGTGAATACTGATTTCTTAGTGAGTGTTAACTGTGTCAGCCTGCTATGGCTGTATAACAAACAACCACCAGATCTCAGTTGCATTTGCACATATCTGTGGATTGACTTGAGAGACTAAGCTTGAATAGGAGCCTCTGCTTCCAGTTGTAGGTCCAGCTGGGCTTGGATCCTCATTGTGTCATGGACTTTGGTCTTCTCTATGTGGACTTATTTGAGGGCTCAGGTTGAAGGGATAGCATCTACTTGAAGGGAAGCTATTTTTTAATTGTGATGACAAATTCATAAGAAAAGAAGCAGAATATAAGATGTCTATTAAAGATTAGACTGATAACTGGCAAACTCTCAATTTTGCTCACATTTCATGAGCTAAAGTATTACAAGCTAAGCTCCAAGTCAAGTAGTGGCCTCTGCTTCATGTAGGATGAACATCAAAGATTTTGGATACAGGAGGGGTGAAGAATCAGGATTTGCAATTCATCTACTGTTTTAATGGAGTGACTGGCCAGTGGTAAGTGATGCTGAGATGCTGGGCCAGACAGTCCATTCTCAGCAGATGTTGGTATAGGCTGTGATTTGAGGGCCTTTGAGAGAGTTCTTTTATTTTTCCACTTTGCAAAACGGGCCATTAAGTTAAAAACCTATTTTTGTAATAGAATGCACACAACAGTACACATATTGACTTATGTTTTTAGTCAATATCAAGATTTATTGTCCCCAGAGTTAAATAAATCGTGATATTGACCCCATCATAAGCCAATATCTGCCTAATGCATTTTTTTAAAAGTATTTTGTATTCATTTATATTAATAGAGCACAAGCAATCACTCACAGTGTTATTTTGTTTTCCCTTTTTTGTTCTTTCTCCATTGTTATTTTTTTCATCTGTCCTGGTAATTAGCTCAGGGTTAATGTGAGATTTACTGAAATAGTATCCAGTGCTGGAAAGATCGCCAAACAGTAGACACTGCTTCACTGTAGAAAGAGAGGGATTTGTTTACATAGAAAACTAAGCCTTCTCTGACGGTAGGAATGAATTTTCTTCAGTGATTGTTTTTCCCTGGGTTCCTCTACTGTGTGATATTCTTATATACAGTTACTTTGGGTCAGTGGGAACATGGGGGTGACATAGGTAAGGCAGGAAGGAACAATAAGTCACAGGTTCTTCAATTGTCCTTGTTTTTGTTTTTTACTTTCTATGCTGCTTTATTCTTTTTTAAAAAATATATTTTTATTGATTTCAGAGAGGAAGGGAGAGGGATTGAGAAATAGAAACATCAATGATGAGAGAGAATAATTGATCACCACCTGCATGCCCCTGCTGGGGATTGAGCCTGAAACCTTGGTATGTGCCCTTGACTGTAATCAAACCTGGGACCCTTCAGTCCACAGGCTGACTTTCTATCCACTGAGCCAAACTAGGTAGGGCTGTGCTGCTTTTATTCTTGATTTCTTTGTCTTTTTCTTTCTTTCTATTTTGTAGCTAGATTTACATTTTCTGGAGGAGTGGGAAAAGTTTCTTTAATACTGAATTCCATTTATCTCCATAAATTGGTTAGGGTATATGATCTAAAGGACTCAGCTGTTTTTAAAATAGGTTTATTCCTTTCCTTGAAGATTATTTCCACACAGTATAGACAAGTTAGAAGGAGACTCATTTTGTAGACCTCAGTGAGAGCTCTACATGTGCAGGGCATCATTTCAGATGTGGAGTTTTTGAACAAGGAAATTAAATTTATATGTATCACCTAAATTATTTTGAATTCATGGTTCAGCAAAGAGTTCAGATCCTAATCAAATATGTAGTTTGCATGGGAGCTACCACTCTTCTCAATAATAACATGGCAGTTCTATTTAAAGTGTTGACTAGCTGTGGGGGAGGGGCAAAGGGAGCGGGGCTGCTTTTGTGGGAATTCACCTTGGTTCTTTGCAGTTGGGCCCATGTTAAATGTATAATTTTACCACAATTAATTGTTTCCAGAGAGGTAATTGAGAGAAGAACTTTGCAAATATTTCTCACTCCTTATAAATAACAGGAGCCCCTTACCCAAGAATCTTTAAAGGAAATGAATTCTACAAGCTCCCTATTTTTTTTCCCTAACAATCAAAATGCTGCCATTTTGCAAGGTCTCAAGCTTCCCTCCCTCTTCCTTGAACCTTCCCCAGCTCTTCCTGCTCTGCTCTCCCTCCTCATCTAGAGCCCTAGAGAATGTGTATGGTCTGTGCCACCTAATCCATGCTTGACTTAATTCAGGTTGGTTTTATTTTCTCATGTTTGGTGTCAACTTAATCTTCACTCCAGATTGTAAACTTCAGGAGACCAGAGTTTTTCTACTTCTTTAAAAACGGGTGCTGGGATGATGATGATGATGATGATTGTAGCTAACATTTGTTATTGCTCACTATGTACCAGGGACTGTTCTAAATTCTTTAACTAGATAAACTCATTTAATCCTTACAACAACCCTAACAGATTCAGTTATTATTGCTCTTATATAGGAGAAATTAGGCACAGAGAAGTTAAGCCCAATGACAGCAATATATGTGGGCTGTTAAGCAGCTCGTGAAGGCAAGGGGTAGACCTGCATTTAAAACTGAGTTATTGGACTTTGAAGCCTATGCTCTTAACATCATCAGTCTCTTTGATACTTATTAGAATAGGCCATAATTTATTGCTTCAGCCTGGAGGACACTAAGATGAAATGTTTACTTCTTGTCCATTTGAGGGATGGAATGGGGTACAGGATACAATTTGGCTGGCAGAAAAGAGCAAGAGCCAGTGGTCTTTTCTAAGATTTCTTCTGGTGCTCAGAGGTGATGTCTGAGGAATTTCAGAAGCTATAAAGCAGAGGAGGTATGAACAGGCTTTCACTCCAGACAGCTGTTCCAGTAAGAACCCCTGTGCAGGAACGCTGTATCCTCATTGCTGCTGTGGCACTTCAGTCTCACAAGGAAGAATACTTGGCCAAAGAGAACATAGTCTGATCACTGCCCATATGGCATCAGCTCTGTATCTGTTTGGTAGAGACTGTGATCTAATTGGCACTCTCTTGAACCCTGTTTGGGCTGGGAGTGGCCATTCTCCTTACAGAAGAATGGGGCATTTGGGTACCACTCTGCACACAAGGAAGTTTTCAAACTGTATCACATTTCTACATACATTTAAGCCACAACTGCTTCATTTTTATTTCACAAAATTGAGATAATACCAAGTGGCCATGTATATTGCTGTCATTGGGCTTGAACACACATCTCCTGTTTGGTATTCCAGTGCATAAAAACCTGGAATATAAGTTTCATTTGTTAACCCAGGAAGATAAAAAGGGGCAGGACAGGGCAGAGAAAAGAGGTAGAAACATAAGTGGGCCACAGTGAGCCCTTACATGAACTTCCTTGCCTCCAACTTTTAAAAAGTGCTATTTCCTCTTATCTCACCAATCCAACCCTTCCCTCCCCTCCTCTTCTCTTACATCTCTTTCCCTTCTTTTCTTTTCTTTCCCCTTCCTCCCCACCCCTCCTCACTTCTCCAGTAGTCTGCACACCAAGTTGGGATTTTGAGCTATAATTATTAAAGTGGATGGTAGGAGGCATGGAAATATACTCTGTTTTTAGCTACTGGGTCTTTGTTTTAAATTTATCTATTGAGTGAAATAGAACCTTTTGATTCTGGCATGTTTTGGCTTTGCTTAGTTTTGTTTCTTGGTTGGGAGTGAGAGTGTGGAGATCTTGGTGAGAAGGGACTGGGCAAAGATTCTTTCAGGCAATGTTTTAAAATGGAGCAACTTCATATCACCTTGTTTGAATGGCTTTACTTTCTTTCCTGTTAATACACTATTTAGTTTAAATCTCTAAAGTTTCATTTGGGGCTTTTGAGCACTTGTTCCTCGCAACTTGTTTAGGAGTAGAATCTTTTTTCTCGTCACTCATTTTTAGTGATCTCATTTCACTGCCTAAAGAATGTTAAAAATTGCCAATTGATATACACGCTTGTTCTAGAATGCAGTGTTTAAGGTTAACCCTACCATGAAATTCAGTTCTCTTGGGGTGATCCTTTGTAGCTATTTAACCATAAAATGTCTTTTATGATGATGTTCAGGAGAGGAAAAGCAGGTTGCTTAGAGGTGGGTGGAGGAGTTGAAATTGAGTTTGTTCTATCAACATCTCATAGCTCTCTACAGTTATACCGAGGGAGAGCACAGAGGCAAGTTTCACTGTTTTACTAAGTAAGCTTGGAGGGTGCAGGCAGGTGGTGACTTGAGACATTTCACATGAAACCTGAGTGGCTAAGATCAACACAGCAGAGGTGGCTGGACTGAATCTTACTTGAAATACTGCTGCTCCCCCCACACCCACACTGAGGCGCTTTCTATGTAACACTGTCTCTATATATAAAAGCCTAAGTGACCGAATGACTGAACGACCAGTTGCTATGATGCACACTGACTACCAGGGGGAAGACACTCAACGCAGAAGCTGCCCTCTGGTGGTCAGTACACTCCCATAGCCAATCTCCCATAGCCCCTCCCCCTGCCCGGCCAACCTCCCATGACTCCAATTGGCCCCAATTACTGGCCAGGCTGAGGGACCCCATCCATGCACGAATTCATGCACTAGGCCTCTAGTTAATAAATAAGAGCTTACTGAACTTTACTGTGTGAGATAAGCATTGTGCTGAGTCAGTTGGGAGATACAGAACAAGTATTAGAATGAACTGTGTGCAAGTGCTGCCCCTGAACAATTTTTACCTACAACAATGTCAATCTCATATAATTCATTCTAAAAGAATGACTTTCTCAACAGACATTTATTCAATAAAATAAGGTATGCAAATTACCTAGCACACTGTCTGCACATAGCACAGCCTAATACTGCCTGTTACATAGTAATCACTCAATAAATGGTAACCATTTTGATCAGTATGCTGCTGGCATGGGCAGTGATTGTCGGTTGGAAATAGATAATAACCATTGAATCAACTGTAATCAAGGGCCTAAAGGTGATCTTTCTGCTTAGATCAGTGGTTCTCAACCTTTTTTAATGCTGTGACCTTTTAATACAGTTCCTCATGTTGTGGTAACCCCCAACCATAAAATTATTTTCGTTGCTACTTCATAACTGTGATTTTGCTACTGTTATGAATCATAATGTAAATATCTGTGTTTTCTGATGGTCTTAGGCTCTATAGCAGTGGTTCTCAACTTGTGGGTCGCGACCCACAGGTTGAAAACTGCTAGCAAGGTCGTCTAAGACCATCGGAAAGCAGATATTTACATTATGATTCATAACAGTAGCAAAATCACAGTTATGAAGTAGCAACGAAAATAATTTTATGATTGGGGTCACCACAACATGAAGAACTGTATTAAAAGGTCATAGCATTAAAAAAGGTTAAGAACCACTGGCTTAGATTGACAGGCCAAGTGATCTGAGAACTTACTTTTATACATGAGGAGCTTCAGTCTTCCAGTTACGTTTAGGAGGAACCAAATCTCCACAGGCTGCATTGGCAGCATGGATGGCTCGAGGTCCCCCACATTTCAATAGGGCAGGCAGTACTGCAGGTCTAACATCTGGGATAACTCCACTGTTTTTTCAGGTTTGCTTGTAATTCAACCTTTTGAGGAATATTAACCTTATCCCTATTTTGTGAAATCTTCATTTTACTCTGAGTTTTAATCCATAAATATTTTCATATAAACTGCAACATTGAGAATTATAAACCAAATTTGACGGAGATGACAAATTGCAGTTTTGGATGATTATATCTGATATAACAGCTGGAAAAAGAAAGCCAGAAACACGAGAGAGGCCAATGAAAAGCTTTCTTTGGCATGAAGCGGCATATTGTCATAATGTTCTCCCCCAAATTGAATTGCTTTTAAAAAAAGAACCGTAGGAATATTTGAAGAAACACAAATATTTTTTGAAAAGTTAATATAAGCCCTTATTGTGAGAGAATGTTTTCAGTACAGCCGGTTTCAGCCTTCAGAGTTTTTTAGAGAGCAGTTCATTCACTGAAAGGCAAGAAAACTTCCAGGGTTCTAAGAAGTAATTTTCAAAAATGCTCCATAGACTTTCCACTCTTTTCTGTTCAGAATCAAACTCTGTTCAGAAGCGAGCAAGGGGATTTATGAACTACCTGATATACTAAGTGATAAATCATAGCACTCTGGGAGTCAATATCCTCTCCAAGTTTTTAAAACCTCAGCAAAAACAATAAGAGGTCCTCAAGGAATGCCCTTCTGGACTCATGAGATGGTGGTGGTTATAATAATAGAGTGCTCACATCCATTTTACCCATCAGTGTAGTCAAGGGTGGCTTCTCCATGAGGCTGACTTTTGAGCAGAGCTTGAACGAAGAATCTTTGAACCTGAGAAAGAATTGAGCTGTTGTACATTTGAGGGATTTAAAAAAAATCCAGAGTGGCTAGAGCTTAGGGAACAAGGGGAGAGGGGAAGTGTTAGGAGGTAAAGCAAGGAAGCAGACAGCAGTGGAGGTAGGTTGCTTAGATAGAGATAGGGGTTTATGCATATCCTGGCTCCTGCCACTAATTGCATGGCCTTTATATTAAAAAAAGGGGGGGGATATGACACTACCTATCTTGTATAGTTTTATTTTATTTTTAACCTAGCTTTATTGAGGTATTATCAACAAATAAAATGATTATATATATTTAGGTTGTAAAGCATGATGGTTTTTAAAGGTAGGCAATATAATGATTTCACATACAAAGAAATTGTGAAATGATGACCACAATCAAGCTAATTAATACATCTATTGCTTCATATAGTTACCATTTGTGTGTGTGTGTGTGTGTGTGTGTGTGTGTGTGTGTGTGTTGAGAATACTTAAGATCTACTCTCTTAGCAGATTTCAAATATGCTTTACAGTATTATCCTATCTAATAAAGAGGGGCTATGCTAATCAACTGTCATACACTCACAAAGATGGCAGCACCCACAGCCAATAAGGAAGGAATATACTAATTGATTGTCGCACCCTCAAAAATGGTGGTGCTTTTAGCTACAAGATGGTGGTGCCCAGTCCCTGCAACCCCTAGAGGGCAGCAGGAGCATGGCATGTCTGGGCCCACCCCTATGGGGGCCCAGCCACTCTGTGTGCCTGCCTCTGGAGTCCCTCAGTCCTCTCAGCCCCCCAGCTGCCCAGGGCCAGCACAAGGCATAGGAAAGCCTTGGATAGCAGCTGCCCAGCTGCCCAGGGTCATCCCGAGGTGCAGGCAAGCCTCAGATGGTGTCTGCCCAGCTACCTGGGGCTGCCTGAGGCTCAGGTAATCAGCACTGACTGAAGCTTGTGCTGCTGGAAGTGGCAGCAGCAGAGGTGTGATGGGAGCATCGCCTTCTCCTGAGGTCACCTCCCACCCCTGAGGCCTCCCGGACTGTGAGGGGGCACGCCAGGCTGAGGGACCCCCACTCCAGTGCGTGAATTTTCATGCACATGACCTCATGGTATACATTAGATCCAGAACTTATTCATCAGAATTCTAAAGGGAAGTTTGTACCTCTTGACCAATTTTTCCCATTTCTTCTTCCCCTGCACTCAATTCTTAGCTGCAACCATTCTATATTCTGGTTCTATGAGTTTGTCCTTTTTAGAATCCACATATAAGTGTGATTATATAGTATTTGTCTTTATGTGGCTGGCTTATTCCATTTAGCAAAATGCCTTCCAGTTTCATCCATGTTATAGCAAATGTCAGGATTTTCTTCTTTTTCATGGTTGAATGATACTCCATTTTATACACACATATATACATCCACTTACCACACTTTATTTACCCATTCATTTGTTGATGGACACTGAACAGTAATTTTAAATTAGATAATTTAATATGTGCAAGTGCTTAGACCTGTGCCCCTTAAATATAGTAAGTGCTCAATAAATTACATCATTATTTTTATTAATACATTGGAAGGTATGGGAGGATTTTAGCAGAAGTGATATGGACTTATTGACACTGCAGAAAAATGTCACTCGGAGATGAGAGTTGAGGCAATAGAGCAATTAGGAGGTTGTTGGAATATCTAACTTAGAGATGGTAATGAAATGGGCAGGGAAGTAGGAGAAAGGGGGAGATTGTCAGATGAGATACTTATTGGGGTATAATAATAGGTCTTGCTGGTAGATTGGATATAGGATGGGAGGAAAACAAGATTCAAGGTAGTACTTCACTTTTAGCGTAGCAATGGGCTGGCGAAAGTTGGTGGAATTTATTAGCACGAGAATATTTTCAGCAACAAGTCATGACATTAACTTATTTTATACCCAAATAACTAATTGGTTTTATCAAAGACAGTTAATTCACTGAAAAGAAAAGCAAACAGATGGAGCATCTGTTGTGTTCCTGATGCTGTGCTGGGTGCTCTAATTGGGAATCTCATTCTCTTCTCACAAGAGTCTGTGGATTATGATCATCTCCATTTGTTCATCAGAAGAAATTGAATCCAAAGGTAATTGACAGGTTTAAAGTCACCCAGCAAGGAAGTGACAGAACCAGAAAGAGCCCAAAGCCCATTCACCATGCCACAAGACCTCTTAAATCATCCAAACTTGATGAGAGGTGGGTGAGCAGGAAAAAGCATTGGTGTGTATGTAGCAGTAAATAAATAAACTATTGGCAGAATTTCTTACTTTTTAAAAAAATATATTTTTTATTGATTTTTTTACTGAGAAGAAGAAAGAGGGATAGAGAGTTAGAAACATACATCAGCTGCCTCCTGCACACCTCCTACTGGGGATGTTCCAGCATAACAAAGGTACATGCCCTTGACAAGAATCGAACCTGGGACTTTTCAGTCCGCAGGCCGACTCTCTACCCACTGAGGCAACCAGTTAGGGCAGAATTTCTTACTTTTTAAGCTACAATTATAATCTTGGTTAGAATAGGGTAAGCCAGTGGTTGGCAAACTCATTAGTTAACAAAGACAAATAACAGTACAATGATTGAAATTTCTTTTGAGAGTCACATTTCTTAAACTTATTCTTCTAACACCACTTCTTCAAAATAGACTTGCCCAGGCCACAGTATTTTGTCGAAGAGCCATACTCAAGGGGCCAAAGAGCCACAGTTTGCCGACCACTTGGGTAAGCTATCTAATGATGGCTGCTTTTTGACTTGCCATCAGGATTTTCTGTTCAATATTTCATAGAATTTCAAGGGTATCTTTTAGCATTAAAAATGACATAAAACCCATCTGAATACTCAAACACTTTTCAGTAGACCAGGCAGCTTCTTTTTTGAAGGTGTTACACATTTCTGTTTTGGGAGGAAGTAATCTCTTTTTATAATTTTTATGAGGTACCTCTGGCTCTAAAGAGATTGAAAAGGGTAAGAATGGAAGCAGTCAGGTCATTTAGGAGGCTTTTGCTATAACTCAGGTAAGACAGGATTATACCATATGTAGTGAAGATGGAGAGACGTGGATGGATTTAGGATATGTTAACTGGATTAAGGGTATTTATACAGCAAGCAGAATGAGTGCCTACTCTGAGTCAGTTCTATATTCTAAAGCAAGACATACTCCCACTCTAGAATTGCTCCTGGTCTGTGGGTAACAAAGGTGTGTAGCCATCCTCCTGACACTTGGCCTCCCAGTCTGCTGAGCTACATCTTCTCCCAGCAGAATTTTTTTTTCTCCCATACTCGACCTGAAGAGAGTCCTCACTCCATTTGCATAGCCGATTCTTGGTCTATTTAGGCCTAATAAACTCTGCTGGCCTCACTGACAACTCCTTGAGAACCTCTCCTAACACAAAGGTGTGTGAGCACACACAAGGTGACAACTTAGACTTGCTATACCCAGGGACATTTTCTGAGTGGCTTCAGACACAGCACTGGCACTAAGTTTGAACCTATATCAGTCTGATGAACACGACTCACTCCTACCTAGTGATTCACTGGTAAACCACCTGATGCAACTCCAGCACCACCAGAGGCTCTTTCAATGACTTAGCCTAACAGGTAGCTGACAGGTGGAGGCAGGCAGAGGCAGATCTCACAGTGTGTTAGGACTCTTGCTAACTTTAATCCAGGCTTGGTGCTGGTAAAAGCCAGTGTTGGTATGCAGCTTGGTCCTTCCCATGCACAGACAGGACCAGAAGCGACAGCCACAAGCTGTGGTTCACTTGTAGCTCCAAAAAGGTTTTCCAGGGCCACTCTTAGGCAGCATTTGCTATTGGCCTCCACCAGGGTCCCTCCCAAGGGGCCCAGAACCAATACACTCAGTGGCCAGGTTCAGACATCAGAACAGTATATAATAAACTTCACAAGCAGCATATCCAAAGGAGATCTCAACAGGCACCATTACCTGAGGAAAATTCTGCTTCATGTGGTCAGCATCTGCACAGCAGCTCACACACTGTGGTTGGGGTTGAGCTTCCCAGTCAGCCAGCCTGAGGGTCAATCTTACACACGATTAGGCCAATGGCAATAAAGACTCAATTATAACAGGAGGGACTGCATAACTCACACAAAGGACATTCCTGGAGTATCCAGTTCAGGTGATCAAGGAGACTGCCCCACTGGATCCCACAGGACACCTACTACATAAGGCCAGCTCACCAAGACTGAGAGTCTTAGTCGACCTATATAATACACAGAAACAAACACAAAGAAGCAGCCAAAATAGGGAGACAAAGAAACATACTTTAAATGAAAGAACAGGAGAAATATTCAAAAAAAGAGCTAAATGAAATGGAGGCAAGCAATTTATCAGATATAGAGTTCAAAGTAATGGTTATAAGGACACTCAACAGCATGAAAAAGAACATAGAAACCATAAAAAGAACCAGTCAGAAATGAGGAATACACAATATCTGAAATGAAGATTACACTGCAGCGAGTAAGTGGCTGCATGAAGCAGAGGACTGAATCAGCAATTTGGAAGAGAAGACAGAAAAAAAATAAAATAAAATAAAAGAGGAATCTTATAATAAAGAGGGAATATGCTAATTGACAATAACTCCATCACAAAGATGGCTGCACCCACTGCTGAGGTCAAGTTCCCATAAGGAACTTTAACGAGCAATCAGCAGGGACCTGAGGCTATGCCCTCCCCGTCCCTGCGGAGTTTGACAGGGGACTTCAGGGCATGCCCCCCCCCCTAGCAGGGCTTGACAGGGGACCTTAGGCCGTGCCCTCCACCCTGGAGTCTGGCTAGGGGACCTCAGGCTGCACCCCAGCCCCAGTGCCAGGCCAGGGGAGGGCTTGACAGGGTCCTCAAGGTGTGCTTCCCATCCTGGTGCTGGGCTAGGGGACATCAGGCCATGTCCCCTACCAGGTAGAGCTTGACAGGATATTTTAGGCTGTGCTCCCCACCCTGAAATCAGGCTGGGGGACCTCAGACTGCACCCCTGCTCAGTGAGGGTTGATAGGGGACATGAGGCTTTGCCCCCCTCTTGGTGCTGGGCCAGGGGACCTGAGGCTACATATCCCCCTTCCCCCTGCCTGGCAGGGCTTGACGGGGGATCTCAGATCATGCCTCCCACCCAGTAGGGCTTGACAGAGGATCTCAGGCTGTGTCTCCACATGGTGGGGCTTGATGGAGGACCTCAAAGCACGCTCCCCACCCCAATCTGGACTGGGGGACCTCAGGCCACACCCTCCTCCTGGTGCTGGGCCAGGGGACCTGAGGCTATGCCCCCTATCTTGCAGGGCTTGACAAGGGTGGGACTGGAGCGTCTGGATCTAGCCCAATGTTGGGGGGTGGGCAGCTGGGTCTGGGTCTCACATGATTTTGAGGTGCATGTGGGTGGACAGGGACTTGACTCTGGGTCCTACGGTAAGTCCCAGATTCTGACAGGAGTAAGGTTTTCATATACATTTTACTAATTTTCTTTCAGCTCTGACATTTCTATTATAGAGAAAGGGCAAATAGCATTATTAAATTATTTCCTCTAATTAATTTCCCTTTAATGTGCACAATTTCATGCACTGGGTCACTAGTATAGTTATAAAGAATAAAATGCATCTAAGTGACTGTTTGACCATTTGACTGGTAGCTATGACACACACTGACCACTAGGGGGCAGACACTCAAGGCACAGGCATAGAAACATGGAACAGACTGAGGAATCTCAGAGGGGAGGCAGGAAGGTGGGAAGAGATTAACTAAAGATCTTATATACATACTAGAGGCCTGGTGTACAGATTTGTGTACTGCTGGGGTCCCTCAGTCTGGTTTGCAGGGATCGGGCCGAAACCGGGAATCTGACATCTCCTGAGGGGTCAAGATTGTGAGAGGGTGCAGTCCAGGCCAAGGGACCCCACTGGCGCATAAATCCATGTACTGGGCCTCTAGTCAATAATAATTTTATTTGTAAATGGCTTAAATGCTCCAATCAAAAAACATAGAGTAGCTGAGTAGGTAAGAAAACAAGACACAAATATATATTGTCTACAAGGATTCCCCTCAGAATGAAAGATACACATAGACTAAAAGTAAAGGGATCGAAAAAGATATTTTATGCAAATGGAAAGGGAAAAAAAGCTGGGTTAGCAATACTTACGTCTGAAAAAATAGACTTTAAAAAGCTATAGTAAGTAAGAGACAAAGAAGGACACTACATAATGATAAAGGGAGCAATCCAATAAGAGGATATAACCTTAGTAAACATTTACTCACCCATACAGGAGCACCTAACTTTGTAAAGCAAATTTTGGTGGACATAAGGGAGAGATTGACAGTAATACAGTCATAGTAGGGAATTTTAACACCCCATTTGCTAGAAGCAAATTCCAGCAGGTCATAATTATGCAAGAAGTTCATCAGAAGGCTGATGGACCTTGGGGTTTCAGCATGGCTGAAAATCTGCATATTATTACCTGCAGTTGAACTGCTGTAGGCATTTTCCCTAACCTGAAAATCTTTTCCTATTTATCAAATTTTACCTGTTCTCATTCCCAAAGGGCTGATGTGTTTTCCAGCAAATAAAAAGTCATGGGTCTGGACATTCGGGGAGCCCAATTCACTAGAAAGTGGAGCCTCCCCTGGCAACCCTATGCCTCCCAAATTTAAATTTCTTGTCTAGTCTCTCTGGTATATCCATTTATGTCACAGGTCCTTCTCCAGAGTCCTGAACCCTAGCTGCGAAAAAGACTGTGGCATTTATGGCCTATAAGTAAATTACATCACCCATTAACATCAATAGATAATCTTTCAGACATAAAGTCAACAAAGAAACAACAGCCTTAAATGACACGCTAGATTAGATGGATTTAAGTGATATCATCAGAGCATTTCACCCCAAAGCAGCAGAATATACATTCTTTTCAAGTTCACATGGAACATTTTGTAGGATAGACCATGTGTTAGGATACAAAACAATTGTCAATAAATTTAAGAAGATTGAAATCATCTCAAGCATCTTTCTGACCATAATAGCATGAAACTAGAAATTAATAATAAAAAAAACCTGAAAAACACACAAAGACATGGAAACTAAGTAGCATGTTACTAAAGAATGAGTGGGTTAACAATGAGATCAAATAAGAAATCCAAAGATATCTTGAAACAAATTAAAATGAGAACATAACTATCCAAAATCTAGGGGACACAGTGAAAGCATTCCTAAGAGGGAAATTCATTGCATTGTAGGCCTACCTCAAAAACAAGAAAAATCTCAAATAAACAATCTAACTTTACATTTAAGGGAACTAGAAAAAGAATAACAAACAAAGCCTAAAGTGAGCAAAAGAAAGGAAATAATAAAGATCAGAGCAGAAATAAGTAAAATGGCATCTAGAAAAAGAATACAAAAGATCAATGAAACCGAGAGTTGGAGCTAGCTCTTTGAAAAGATAAACAAGATTGACAAAACTTTCAACCAGACTAACCAAGAAACAAAGGGAGAGGACCCAAATAAATAAAATCAGAAAAGAAAGAGGAGAAATAACAACTGAAACCAAAGAAACATTAAAGATTGCAAGAAAATATTACCAACAACTATATGACAACAAATTGGACAATCTGGAAGAAATTATTAAATTCCTAGAAACATACCATTTTCCAAAAATGGATCAGGAAGAATCAGAGAATTGGACAGATAGATTACAACTAATGAAATTCTAACAGTAGTAAAAAAATTTCCAACAGGCACTCTCTCTTCTGGGAGAATGTTTCTCTTTCTCTTCCCTTCTCCTCTCCTTTCCCTTTTCCTCCACCTCTAGGTATGCTACCATTACCTTCTCTACTCCCAGGCTCCTAGGGCTCTTTCTTTTCCTCCAAAACTTGTTTCCTTAGCCCATCTTTTGAAGCACTTATTTCATGACATGTGATTTACCTTACACATCTACATATTACTTCTTCCACTCTGTAATTTTATAAATAAATGTTCTCTTATAGTTTGGGTCTTGGTTCTGAAGTCTTTCAAAGTACCAAAATTGTTGAACCAAGATCCAGTCTGACCCCACTGGTCAGACACCTACTGCTTACAATATAATGGTGCTGCAACCTAGATTGTTTTACTGTGACTCAGATTGTTTCATTACTAGTAAGCCGGTCATCCTCTCCACTTTGGCTTGAAGGACATGGATAACTGTGTTCTCTTTCCTTCCTGCATCAAACAAGCAAACAAAAGACTTCCAACAAACAAAAATCCTTAACTGGATAGCTTCACAGGTGAATTTTATCACGTAACCAAAGAACTTCTAACACCTATCCTTCTCTAACTATTCAAAAAATTCAAGGGGAGGGAAAACTCCCAAGCTTATTAAGCCAGCATTATCCTAATTCCAATTTCTTTCTTCAATGATATGAAGAAAGAAAATTATATGACATTTTTGATGAACATAGATGCTAAAATACTCAACAAAATATTAGCAAATTGGATCCAGCAATACATTGAAAAGTCCATATACTACATTCAAGTGGGAGTTTTTCTGGGGATGTAAGGTTGATACAATATCCACAAATCAATAAACGTGATATACCATACACAAAAAGAAAAGATATGTAAGGTAAGTCACATGTTATGAAGTAAGTGCTTCAATGGAGATGTGAACAACAAACATACTATGAGAGCTCAGTGATTCAGTTTTCTAGGAAGAGAGACTTAAGGCAAGTGGTGGTATTTGAGCTGGGCCTTGAAGTATAAATAGGAGTACTCCAGGTGAAGAAAAATGTAAAAGGAACTTCAGTAGAAGCAACATGTGCAAGAGCATAAAGGCATAAAATGTAGGGAGGCATGAGGGGTAGATGGGGTCATATTGAGAAAGGCCTTGAATACCTCCTAAGGCTGTGGTCAGCAAACTGTGGCTCTCAAGCCACATGTGGCTCTTTGGCCACTTGAGTGTGGCTCTTCCATAAAATACCATGGCCTGGGAAAGTCTATTTTGAAGAAGTGATGTTAGAAGAAGTTTAAGTTAAAAAAATTTAGCTCTTAAAAGAAATTTCAATCGTTGCACTGTTGATATTTTTCTCTGTTGACTAATGAGTTTGCCGATCACTGTCCTAAGGAGTAGTTTTCAATGTAGGAATATTGAATCAGAAGTACATTGATCAGTGGGTACAAATATATCAAATAGAGCTTGTGTAAGTATTTTCTACAGTAGTTGAGTTTCAAACTTTAATGCACACAAGAATTACTGCATAGCATCTTTAGGCATTTTTTTCATAATACATATTTTCTATGTGTGATTTTCTTATATTAGATTCTAAATTCTTTGCTTAAGATGCAACTCCATTGTATTGAGTGGATGTTATAGGAATTAGTATTGGAAGTTGACTAGTATATTCTCAAAGTGCTATATCTGTTAGAATTCTTTTACTTGCAATCAAAACAAAACTCAATTCATATTGGCCTTAATAATGAAGGGTTCACATATCTGAGATTTTCAGCCTGAGATCAAGCTTCAATCAGGAAGATGACTCTCTTAAGGTATTCTCAGCTCTCTGCTTTGTGTGTGGATTGGACTTTATTATTAGTTAATTCTCAGTATGGTTTCCCTCTTTACTGCATAGCCATGGTGGAACTACCTGCTTTCTTTTTTAAAACAATTTATTTTATTGATTTCAGAGAGGAAGAGAGAGGGTAAGATAGAAACATCAATGATGAGAGAGAATCATTGTTCGGCTGCCTAACCCCACACTGGGGATTGAGCCATAACCCAGATATGTGTCCTGACTGGGAATCAAACCATGACCTCTTGGTTCATAGGTCCATGCTCAACCACTAAGCCACACTGGTCAGGCAAACTACCTGCTTCCTAATTCTCATCTGGGAAGAGGGTAAGTCTTTTTCCAGGATGGTCAAAAAAGAATCCTGAGCTTCACCCAGATTGGTTCATTTCTGAGTCTTGGGATGTTTGATTCAAGCCTGGACTGACAATGTCAAGAGCGATGAGATTGCTGTGACAGCTTGAAACAGATTCCTGGAGATTGGGATCTGGGCAGTCCAATCAAACTTTACTGGGAGCAGAGAATTGATGTTATGGAGATAATTACAGGGTCCATCAGTCATATAACAAATCCACATGAAAACAAAAAGCCAAAACCCTGATTAATTTGGGTAATTGGAGACAATGCCTTGGCCCATGTTATGTAAGGAGGGGAAAATAAAATTTTGATACATAGTTGTGTATGTGGAATGATGGGGAAGGCACATGTTTTGCAGCATTCTCATGTGGATTGAGTAGAGGATGAGATGAAGATAGCTTTTAAACTAGTTAAGAAGAAAAAGTTTTCCAAATAGATTAATAGGCAAAATTGTAGAAAATATTCTTTATGAGAGCACATTTTTTTTTTTTTGCAAATGGCCCAAAGGCTGCTTTTATGCATATTGTGACATATATTGTATGAACACTACATCAACTGTGCATCAAGGCATGGTCTTCTAGTTCTACTTAACATGCAATTAACCTATTTCTAAATGCAGTCTTACCCCAAAATGTTAACTCCATTTTTCTTCAATACTCTGCTCAATTTTGTTCCATTCAAAGGTCATAGGACCTTTGAACATATCCTTAGTGGCTGAAATGAGTAAACTTTCTATGTAAAACTTGGACTACCCCCCCTCTCCCCATTTATCAGATCCTGAGCGGTGTCCTGTGGTGACTTTGCTGTCATCCAGACTTAGTTCAGTTTCCTGCTCTGCCATTGCCTAAATGTGTGACCCAGGAATTTATTTGGTCCTGCTGAAGCTCATCTTCCTCGTTGAGAAGGTGACAATAATGATTGCCTACAGTAGCAGTAGTCATAGGATGAAATGTGGCAGTCTTTGTAAAATGCCTGACACAAAAGATGCTCAATGAAAGCTGCTATTATTACTATTGCACACACACTTACAAACAGTCTTCAGGCCAGATTCTCTTTGTTTCAAACACAATCTATCCATACTGCTTTGAGCCGTGACATAAAGAACTTTCTCCTAATTTTGCAGCTGTATGGCTGGTGTTGGGCCACAAGATAAAATAGTGTTTGGGTAGGTGACTAGTAGTGGAGTTCCCACCTGTGAATTCAAGCAGGTATCCATGCGTTCTTCTCCTTGGCAAACAGATGCAAATGTTTTGTCTCCTCTTCCTCTCTCCCAAATGTCCTTTTTTACTTTTGTTTCCCAAAGGAAACGTGAGACCTTTTTGAACTGTTGCATGTCCAAGTACCCAGATCTGTGTTTCCCAGATTGAGATAGAGGCAGAGCTCTTCATAGTTGAGCCCTTCTCCTCCATACCAGAGCCCATATGAGCCAAAGGATCACTATTGTTCTCCCAGTGTTGTAGGAACTACCCCACCTAGGCACATGGAGAGAGACAGAGATGCTGTTAAAGTCTCCAGTTCCTGGAGGGGGGAGAGGGGGAGGGTGTGTGCCCGAGCGAATGCCAGAAATTTCATGTCGTTCTAACGCATTTTTGTGCATGTGTGAGAATCCATTCCTCAGCATTGCTGATGGAGGGCACTCACCCCACCTCTACCCTCTTTTATGACGGAAGGCTAGCTGAAGATTCAAATGCAAGGTTCATTCTGGAAAAACACAATGGTGGTTTCTCCACCCCTCCACTAGTGGTCCCTCACTTGGGAATCCCAGCACTTTAATCTTTCGCCTGGGGGAAAAAAATCTAATATACTGTAACAAGGATGTTTTTCAAAACTAGGAACACTTCAAAACAAGTTTAAATATAAATGAAATTGGTTTCCAAATGTCTTGTTAAAAAAAATGCAGATGTTTTATATTTATTATATCATTTTTGTTTTAGCACCTTGCAAAATTTTACAGCATGGAATTTTATTTAATGCAGTGGCATTTGAACAGCAATATTAGGCAGCTGTATTTGTTTCATATTTGGGGACTCTTTCTTCTCATTGGCAGGATATTAAAACTGAAACTAATGTAACCTGGTGTTTGGGAATATGTGGACGAGGCATTTTGCTTATTGGTAATTGAAAAAAACATCTCCCCTCCAATGCACCTCTAAAAGAAACAACAATACTTTATTGCTTAGATAAGTGATTATACGTTTTCAGAGTGCCAGAAAGTTCAAATGAAGCCATTTGAAGGAAGACTTGGCTCCTCAAGTGTGAGGACTGTCTCTGGCCCTACGATGCCAGACAGGGCCTAATAAATCTCACTGTTGATTTGTTGCTTTTGCTGGTTTAGGATTTTGTAAGGACATATGGCACTGTTCAGATCACTATACGGCTCAGAAAGAGAATTATTTTCAGGGAATAAGCCAAATCCTATTCCTTCAGCTTCTCCCGGCCCCCCCAACCCAAATTTTTAACTCTTAGCTCTTCCACCCCCTTTTAATTTGTTTTTTCAAAATGCTCCACTGTGTCTTTAATGAGGGTATCAGCTGGGTGGGTGTTCACAGCTGCAAAAAAATCTCAGCTTTCCCCCCTTTTTTTATCTGTAAAATTTTCCTTCTACAGGCATGGACAGGTTTCTAGTTTTCTCCTAACCAAACCACAGACTTGCTGCTGGTTTTCACACCCTCCAGGTCACAATGAAACCCTCTATTAATTAAACTGAAATTATATCTGAAATAAATCACTTGGTGAAAGAAACCCACTGTGGCATTTTTTCCTAAAGATGTTTGCAATAATTAATGAAACATTTGGTGACTGGTGACATTTTTGATAACTCTTAAGCTGACAGAAGATGTTGATATATAAATACTCTCTGTGGTCTTTAGAGCAAAGAGTTAGAAGATCTAGCAAGGACTGAGTAATAATTTTGGTGTGTCTAAAGATCTTATTGTGGGAGTGAGGAGAGTAGAGAGGTGTTCTTTGAAGAGAAATTCATGGAGGTTGGAGTTGGTAAACTGTGGCTCACCAAATATAGCTGAAGCCTGTTTTTTTTTTTTAATAAATAAAGTTTTATTGGAACACAGCTACTCTCATTTTTTAGGTACTGTCTATGGCCTCTTTTGTGCTAACCTGGCAGGATTGAGTAGTTTCTACAGAAACTACTGTTTGGTCCATAACACCTAAAATATTTACTATCTGACCTTTTACATATACAATTTGCCAACCCTTGATAGAGGTATTACAGGAGTTTGGCTAAGTGGCAGTCATTTTGTATCCTTAGAAAACCATACCTATTCACACTGGAATGATTTTAGGATCAGGAATAACATATCATGTGCAAATATACATGCTCCTATTCTCTTATTCATGGCAGACATTACAAAATTACAGATCAGTCATGGCATATTCTCCTCCCTGATCTGGTCTCAGACTCTCCAAACAGTTTTCTGGCAGCATTGTCAATGGCCCACAGGTGTCATGGCAAATAAAACCAATTTTTTTTTTAACATCCATCTATTATGGTTTTCTCCTTTCTAAGATATCTCATCCAAAGTTATAATTGTAGTCATTCATAAGTCTGGTGGGAGGTTGTGTGATGTAGAGGTATTGCAAGGGCTTATGAACCTACAAGGTTATTAAGCCCTGTAAAGATAGCCCCTAAAAAAGCTTCCCATGTGTTTTTTCTTTTCCTTTTAAAAAAACATCTTTATTATTGATAGTATTACATGTCTCCCACCCGCACCCCCCATTTTAAAAAATTTATTCAATGAGTCTCTTGAGGCTCAGCCTACTATGGGCTGTGTTCTAGTCATGGGGATTCAGTGGGGGCATAAAACATACCAAGCTTTGCTCTTCAAGGAGCAAAGACAAACAATAGAAACAAAAGTACAGACTGAAGGGCAGGTAGTGCTAGCAGCCACAGAAACACCAAGCAGGGAGAAAGGAATGTTATTTTAAGTAGGAGGGTCCAGGATGATTTTCCTGGGATGATGATGTTTGAGCAGAGAGGGAGGTGAAGTGAAGGAGAAAGTTTTTCGGATACAGAAGGAAGCCCATTTCCAGTAAAGGGAGCAGAGGCAGGAAGTGGGCAAGTGCTGAGTATGTGTGGGAATATCAGGACAAGAGTGGGCAGCTGCTGAGGGAAAAGTAAGGAAGGTAGCAGGAACTGAACTTTTGGGGCTGTGGGGTGGTGGATCAGGGCAGTTGACAGTCCTTTCCTATGTCTTGCCCCTTTGATCCCTCGGCACCCTCCCAGGGAGGGCAGAGCACCCTGCCTATTATGCAGAAGGGAGATTACAACAAAGTGATGCATCCTGGATCATAGAGCTGAGACTAGAGCTCAAGATCCTGACTTCCAGGTTGCACTTTGTTTTTTTAAACAATGGATTTCTGTTTCTTTGTGAGGAGTCTGTCTTAAGGCAGAATGTGATGAAAATAGTACTCCACTCACCTTGAATGGGGGCTGGACTCAGTGTCTTGCTTTAAAGGAATAGAGGATATAGCAAGGGCACTATAGTAAGTTTGTGGTAGAGGTACTGGTAAACACCACCTTAACTAAGCAATCAAGGTGAACATGAACATCTCCAGTGATGTTGCATATCTATCTCTATCTCTATCTCTATCTCTATCTCTATCTCTATCTCTATCTCTATCTCTATCTCTATCTATCTCTATCTCGATCTATCTCCTGATATAATGTAATGAGAACAGTTGTTCACCTGTGTAATATTCTTCTCCCAAACCTATAACTTCTGTCTAATCATGACAAAAGCATTAGATGGACACTCTATAGAATACTAGGCCAATACCCTAAAGTGTCAAGGTCATGAAAAGCCTGGGAAGACTGAGAAGTGACAGATGAGAGGAGACCAAGTCAACTAATGCAGCAAGTTATCCCAAATTAGATTGTGGAACAGAAAAAAGGCATGAGTGGAAAAACTAGTGATATCTAAATCAAGCCAGAAGTTTAATTACTAATAAAAAATAATGACAAATAGTTCATGTATTATTTAATAAATGTTTGTTCTGCTCAGTAGTGGGAAAAAAAGCCCCTCTAGCCATGAGTTCTTTGGGGATGAACCACAGTGACCTTGAGAGGCCGCTGAAGGCTTATATCCATCTCGATCACTATGGTCTGTTCCCTGGGAAAGTGGCCCTTACAGATGGGCACACTTTCCATCCCCCTGGGGATGGGTTTTGATATCCATAGTGTGATATATCTTAGATTTTCTCTTTTTTCTCCAAAGTCTTCTGCTTCCAGAAAAATTTGAGGCAGCAGGTAAAAATGATTTAATTAATGCATGGGGCCTGCGGGAGTTAAATATATGTTAAGATCTTTGAGCACAAATGGTTGACAGGCACAGCTCTTAATTACTTCATTCAGCTCACTAGTCTGCAGCGCTTCAGACAGTGGGCTCTTGTTTCCAAGGGGGCTGGTGGAGACGTGAGGGGGCAGGAGGCACTGGGAGGAGAGGGGTCTCCCAAGCTGGGGCCCCAGTGACCAGGTTTTGGAAACAAACATTCCCAGTCCACTTTACCATGAAGTTTGGCTCTTGGCATCAATCTCTGGAAACCTTAGTAGTGTGAAGCAGGCTTTTTTTAGGGGGTGGGTTAGAGTTGGGGGTTGTTATCTTTTAAAACCACTACCATCTCTTGTGTGGTTCTGCTTAGTGAATGGCCTACTTTTCAAAGGATCTGAAAGCAATTAGAAGGTAGAGAGGTGGCTTCCCCACAAGGGGAAACTCAGGGACCACTTCCAACCACTGTTCTTCCATTCATCTCCATTTCCTGAAAGAAAGGACCTAGGAGGGCAAGTCAACAGATAGGGGCCACCTCCCCAGGTGGCCAGTCTTGGCCTGTAGTTTGTGTGATACAGTTTTGCGGCCTCAATTTTCAGCAGAGCCATGCCCTACCCAAAGCCCCCTGGAGCTGGGCAGTGTTGTGGAGACATGAGGACTTTTGGTTGACCTCTCTGTCTCTGCTCCTTTGGGGTGGGCAGCTCTAACAAGCAGTGATGGAGAGGCCATGAACAGGTCTTGCCTGAACATCTGTCCTGGGACATAAATAGCGATATCCAGCATTAGTCTCAGGTCAGCCTGCATCTGTCTCTAGTGCAATCTGCCCGTCTTCGGGTTCCCTAGCACAGAGCAGCAGGCTGACTTTAGTCATTATCTGCTCATTCATTCATTCGAGGAGAGAAAGTGGGTCTTTGGATCCACAGACTTCATTTCCATTTCTGGCCTGTCTACTTCCTTGCTAGATGACTTTGGAAAAGTTATTTAATTTCATTGAGCTTTATCTGTAAAATAAGGAAGAGAAAACCTATTTCACAATCACTGTGAAATTTTGAATTATAAAAAGCAGGGTTTCTCAGCCCTATTGATATTTTGGGTGGAATATATTATAGATTGATATATCATAGATTGCCTATGGGGTGCTGTCCTGTGCATTGTAGCATTGTAGCAGCATCACTGTCCTCTACCCAGTAGATGCCAGCAGCTCCTCAGTGTGGTGACCAAATACATTTCCACAGATTGCCAGATGTCCCTGGAGTGGGAGAGGGGTCAAATGGTTCCTTGTTGAGAATCACTGGCATAAAGAATAGAATGCACGTTTGCATGGTTCGTAGTACCTAGAGGCTGGTTGACACAACTCTTACCTTCCCTTAGATGTCATGGTGGTTAGCAAGGAGATGTTCCTGCTTGCTAAGACATTTTAGCGTGAAAGTGTGAAGAAGGGACAAAGTCAGGTGAAAAGATACTTACCAATGCAAATTATGGTTGGGATATTGGTACCTTAAAACCATACTTTGACTGCCAAACTATTAGGTAGTGGGACCAATGAGAGTTTAGAAATAGCCCAATGATGGCAGAGATTCTTCAAGTTCTGCTATGGTGATGACCTGGCTATTCATGAACTTTGGACCCCACTGGTCTCCTGACTATTAAGGGGCAGGTTCAGCCACTCACTCAAGGGCAGGCAGAGACCCAACAGCTTCTAACTAGATTATCTACAATCATAGGAGAAAATATCCCTGTTCTTCTGATAAAGGAGTGAAATATTAAAAAGTAATATTCAGTCTTGGGATTTGTATATTTTGTGGGTTCATTACCTACAGGTTTGACAATGAAGTTGCTTTTATCTACTAGTAATTGTTCCAAGCTCTTTTTTCTTTTCTTTAGCCACTAGCAAGAATATTGACATTTGCCTGTAATGGCTGCTGTGTTTTTCCTAGAATAATATTTCCATGACTGCCATGGTGGAACAGAAAAATGAGGCAAAGGAAAGAGCGTGTAGAATTGTGGACTTTCGAATTGGCATGAACTTGGTGATCATCTTTAACTCTCTGGTTTTAATGATGAAGAAACCATGGTTTAGATGGATGTGTTAACTTGCCCAAGGTCACCCAGCACGTTAGGTCAGAGAGATGTCTTCCACCCAGGACACCTGACCTGGTCGGTTTTTCTCTCACACCTCAAATCTTCATTTTCTGGTCTGCTTCCAGCATTTCAAAGGAGAACTTAGTTTTTTTAATTTTTTGGTTTGTTACGCTTTTTTTCTTTTAATCACTGAAACAAAAATATGAACAATGTTAAACAAGTTTCTTAGGACCTCAAGATAAATGCTCGTTTGTGTTTGATCCTTTTATTGTGGTAAATATGGATAATATAATACTTGCTACTTTTAACCATTTTTACACATACAAAAAAGATATTTATTTTTGCAGCCATCACCACCATTCGGCTTTAGAACATTTTCATCATTCCAAACTGAAACTCCGTATCCATTAAACAACTCCCTGTTATACTCCCACCTCTTCCCCAGTCCCTAATAACTACTGTTCTACTTTCTATTTCCATGATTTTGGCTATTCTAAGTACCACATATCAGTGAAATCATACAATATTTGTTTTTTTTTTGTGTGTGTTTAAATTTAAGTTCTTTGGTGTGCCAGTCTATTTTAAGTTTCCATTCTAAACTCCATGGTTGTAAATGAGTCTGCTGGTATTTCATAACCACTGTTAATTATTTTTTCTCCTCATTTATCTCTCTTCCATAATCCTTTTGTGGGGTGAAAAAAGGAGAGTTTGGATGTCTCTGACGAGGAGGGGACTAGAACCCTCCTATATTTTTTCTACTCCCTGGAAGACAGGAGGGCTGTGCTAACCTGTACTACTGGGCATGAACTGATCCCCAGGGTTTCCAGTAACCACCACACTCTAAGTAAACCTCTTCCTGCCGGAAGGAAAATATGAGTTGAAATGAATGATGAGTTTAGATGCTGTTCAGTGTTCTTAATTTTTTTTTAAATGTGGTTTCTCTGTTATTTCATACATGGTCTTGGGGATCTTTCTGTGGCGGAAGTGTCTTAAATATTAAAAGCAAATAAATAAATAGAGGATTGTCTTTTGAGCGCCTGACAGATTTATGTAGGTTTGAGGAGTCTGAGTGGTTGAAATTTTTAGTTTTCCTAGATCCTGTAAATACAAGTGTCAAACAGCTGCCAAAGTCATCAAGATAGCTAAGGATTTAAGTAGTTAGATTTGTCGAATTTATTCAGGGTTAGACCGAATCTAACTTTTTCCATTTTGACAGGTTAATCTTTATTCTCAGAGACCTCAATGGTAGTCATTTCCTCCACCTGTGGACTTAATTTGATCTCTCTGGGCAGGTTTTGCATGGGCTGCCCTTACTAAACCACAGGAGAAGACAGTTTTTTCTCTGGTGCTCACAGGCAATTTTTTGCCTTATGGCCCATGCATGTCCTGGGTCCAGACAGAAGAGTTTTCAAGTCACAGGTGGCCATCCTGTGGTAACACTTGGCTACACGCATTATGCTCTGTGTAGTGGAAATGGACCACATTGCCAGCTGGAAAAGACAACAGGCACATTCCTTCAGCCAAGGCTGTGGTTGCTCCTTCATGGGCCATAAATGCTCTAAACTCTCACGTCTTAAAGTGCAGCTACAACATTCCCATTGCTCTCTGGGAGATCCAGACAAGGGCTTTGTCACTTGCCAAGACTTAGACCTTCTAGCTAGGCAACATCATGATTTAAATATCATGCACAGACATTGAGACTCAATATCAGTGGATTTCAGTCCTGCTTGCACACTGGAATCATGCAAAGAGCTTCAAAAATGATCCACTGGGAGATTTTGATCTAATTGGTCTGGAGTAAGAGAACGCAGGTGAGAAGGCGATTTTTAAATGTGTAGCCGGGTTTGAAAACCACTGTTTGAAATCCTTGAACCTATTTCAGAGTAAGCCTTGTCATGGTTAAAATGATGACAATGATGCTGCTGATTAGAGCTAACATTTATCAAAAATTCCTATGTGCCAGATGTGTCTGAGCACTTTTACATGCCGCAATTCAGATGCTACCATTGTCCTTCTGTGGGGCTATGGAAGCTGAGAGAGAGGAGTTTAGCCATCCTCCTGGGATCACCCAGGAAGATCTCATGCTGTAGCCTTTGAACTGATAAAGGGTGATTAGGCTGGTAGGCTGAGTGCTTCCCTCTGAAGACCCTCCAGGGTGGAGGAGACCTCAGTCTCGTCAGATTAGGCTATTGGGCTGTTGGGTATGGACATTGCCAGGCACAGAGAGTAGCAACATCAGAAGGTAGGAAACAGCCCCTGACAAAGGTCTTGAGCGTCCCTGGGGCCTCTCTTGTGCCCGTGTGGGTAGCCACTGCCAGATGGAAATACCTGCAGTGACTTCTGTACTTAAATGAAATGCTGTTAGGAGGAAACATTAAAGAGTGATTGAAAATGAGGGCAGTAATGCTGAGGGCTTTTCCTGACATTGCATTAATAGGAGAATGTGAGCCCTCAGCCAGTTCCCTTTAACTCTTACTTGGCTCTCCGGTGACTGCTTCTAAGGGTGTCAGGCTGGGCCTTGCAAACCAGTTGTCTTTGGGGACTCTTAGACATCTCAAGCTGTTTTGCAAGCCATTGGGATGTCCAAATTGCCAAGCACTTTTTAAAATGGAAATATGCTCTGTGTGGTTGTGATTAGTGTCCCATCTTTTTTTGCTGTATTCTTGAACAACTTGCATATTTCTGTTTCTTCCTGTTTTGTTTTGTTTGTTTTTTTTCCCCTTGGTCCAGGGCCACTTCCTCTTGCCCACCTACCATTTTTCTCCAAGCAGTTCACAACCCGCTGCTCTGCCTCATGACTCTCTGGTTCTACTGGCTTTCATCCTCCAAATCTCTCACCTGAGCCCCTTTCCCTGTAAAGTTTATGTAAAATCTGATACTGCTTGTTTCTACTTCCCCTCTAACCTTAAAATGCCAGAAGGAACAAAGACTCACAAATAACACAGTTCTTTACCATCTCCAAGCTAATTGTCATCTGGTGTTTTTGTTGTGGCAAGTTTTTTTATTATTAATTTATTCAGTCATTTGCTTATTTGGGGTCTGAAATTGGATGGGAGAATTTCTGCCTCTTTAGGATCTGAACCACTGCTTGCTGAACACTAATTGATATGAAGCCAATGATCTTTAAGTTGGGGGGCTTTATGTTCATGATATAAAGATTGGATGCTCAGTTCTTAAAAAAATTAGCATTCCTTTATGCCGTCGCCAACTCTTTATCTTGTGACTTGTGGGTTTTTCCAAGTCATTCTCTTCTTTTATCCATTTCATTTATCAAACTGCTTGGTGCTTATAAGGCAGATGATTGGGGAAAGTGCAGCCCAGATTAATCAAATAAGCTGTTTGGCAATGATTTCTCTGAAAGACATGTCAGGCAGGAAGTTCAGCTCTAGGTACACGTGGGTTTGAGGTCAATGGGGATCTCATTTATCTATGCCAACCCCCTTGCCCTCTGCCCTCCCCCAAGTGCTCTTTGCCCTCACTCAGTAACCTAATTTGCGTTTGAAAAAGAACAGAAGTTGCAACAGCACCTTGAATTCCAGTGTTAATCCAGCCTGGAGAGAAGCTGGAGAAATAGGCGGGTCTCTGCTGGGCCCTGGTAGTGTGCAGAACCCAGTGGGAGGGCAAGGGACCAGGTCTCCTTCCTTGCTGAAGGTATTTCTCAGGAGGTCAAAAGCAAGGATCTTGGTGAGAGAGGGAGGCAAAGAAAGGGCGAAAGGAAATGAGGCAGAAGAAAGGAGGCTTTCACAAAGGAAAGTTGCTGATTCTGTCTGTGATCAATCATGCCTAACAAAGAGACCCATGACACAGGGCCTTGTTCCTCCCAGCACATCGCCATTCTGCCATCCAAAGCCTATCAGAAGACGCCGACATTAATTTAAATGAATGTCCCTCCTCTTGTGGCAGCTTTTCCCAACATGGATGGAGTTGATGGACTGATGGCCATGATTTTTTCTCTCTCTCTCTGATTTTCATGATGTGGTCCTGGGTGATAGGGACCACCTTCCCAAGAAGCCACACATTTTTCCTAGATGCGTCCACAAAAATGTCAACCTCAACTATAAAGCTGAAAAAGACATTTCACATACATAAAATATGTAATTAAAATGATGAATTAGTGTAAGATAGAATATTAGCCTTGTGACATTTTAATCTGAACGCGAGAGAGAGGGAGAAAGAGAGTGCAATCTGAAGCGCTCAATTAAATTTAGAATCGCCCCCCCTCCATTGTTATGAATAAATAGAAAAGATTCTGTAGCAGTCGGTAGAATTATTAATTGCAACTAGTGTAGAAGGTGCATGCACCATATCATGAAATGGAATATCATTGTTAGTGACTATATTTCTTGGTAATTAAGGCCCAGACTAATGATGCAAGTTTTCTCCAGCATGATTTTCATCTGATTATGAGGCTGCTTCATTAAGAGCACTCAGCCTAACGAGCTGTAGCTGTAATAAAGTAATTTTCTGTCTTGTGCTCTGATTGATAAAGAGTTTCTATAGCTAAAAGGAATTGAAAATATAATTATAATTAGAAATGGTTGAATAAAGTTATTACAGGATTGCTGAAGGGTAGTGCAATTGACACCATAATGTTTTTTTGGAAGTGAGCATCTTAAAATTAGACTTTATAAAGCAACAAAACTCCTTTGCTAATAACTGGGCTGAATGTTGCTGCTTCCATAAAATGAACATTTAGATTAAAGGAAAATGAGACTTTCCCACATTGTTCTCGACAAGAAAAAACATATGCAAGAAGAATGCCGTTGCCTTTCTTCCCAGCATTCTTCCCTCGTGAAGTAAAGCTTATGAACATACTTTTTACTCCATTTGTAATAATTTTCCTTCTGCCATATGTTGGAAAAAGATCTTTTTGATTAAACTGATGTCTTTTTAAGCATACAGTATAATTTTGGAGTTTCTCCTTGCCAATGTGCAAAGAGTTATGCTGTCTTTTTTTATATATTTATATTTATGAAGCAATGGGTTTCATATAATTTTTCAAATTGTGTAGAGGTTTTTTTTTTCCTGTCTTTGTCATGCATTGGTTGATATAAAAATATAACTGGGGAGGACACCAGAGTCCACCACCCCCTCCCATGAGGAATGCTAATCAACTTTTTATCCTAGAAACCTTATTTCTTTTTATGATGTTCACATTTATAAACCATGAAAACTCCGTTAGAGTGGTCCTTGGTGTTTATGTCATTGGATATGTCTGCAATATTGACATATAAATCTATGGTGGTGGTTTTATTTAGAATTAGCTGATATACTTTGTGCTCCAAATTAGTTTCACATATTTAATTTAGTCTCTTTTGTCCCATTTTAGCTCCCTGCACTGCATGAAAAACATGCATATACTTTAGAGCTATATGGTTATGTAAATCTATTTTATGTAAACTCACCCAGATATTATTGGGTTTGAACTGAACTGAGGAGTGGATCTTCCTAGACCTGCACTTTTGACTGACTATTTCAAATCTATTTTACACAAATTCTGACAATTGGAAAGACGTAGAATTTCTGAGAATCATTTCTAACATATTATCGGGCAATAAAAGCATGTTATTGGAATACCATTAGCAAGATTAGAGAGGAAAAAAGAGCAGAATTTTATTGGTTGTTCATTGAAAATGTTAGCTGTGATTAGTTACATAATCCTACATTAACCTGTAAATTAAAATTCCTTGGTGCAATTTGATGGCTGATTTAATTTTGTCTTTCTTTGTTTGCCGCAGGCTAATTCCATTATGAATTCTTTATACAGCCTTTTCCCTCAATGATTAGCAGCTTCTACTCAAGTTCTGATTACTATTGTACACTTAGCACTACATAAAGCCGGGGATTAATATTCCCCTGAAGAATTGTTGCTATGGATCTGCTCTATTCCTTCTAAGAGATGTTTCTGCAGCTTCAATTGTCCATAAATTATGATCTCTAGTGAATTATCAGTGGGAGTGAGCTGAGCTTAACAAGCTGAAGAGTGCACTCTAGTTCGGAGAGAAAAAAGGCAAGGGAGAAAGAGAAAAAGAGATTCTCAATTATTAATTGTGAGGTTGGATCATTCAGAAGAAGTGATATTTTCCCCATCTCTATCCTTGTAGACATGTACAAATCAAAATGAGTTTGTGGGTTAAAACAAAAGCTTGAAAAATCTTTCAGTATTTAGTGATCATAACATGCTGCAGAGTCTAAATTACCTGTAAACAGGGAGAGAAAATGCTGGTGCTGCCACCCAGTAACCTAGCAGGGTCATAGAATATATTTTATTTTGAGAAGTGGCATTGTCTTTTTTTTCTTTTAATTTCTTTTAATTTATTGGAGTGACATTGATTAATAAAATTATATAGGTTTCAAGTATACAATTCTATAATACATTCTCTGTATATTTTATTGTGTGTTCACCACCCAAAGTCAAACCTCCTTCCATCACCATTTATTCCTCCTTTACCCTCTTCTACCTCCTCCTTCTGCCCTTTGCCTCTTGTAATCACCATACTGTTGTTCCCCCCCCCCTCCGCCCCCTGCCTCTCTCTGTGTGTGTTTGCTTAATCCCTTCATCTTTTTCACCCAGTCCCCAACCACCCCTCCCAGAAGTGGCATTGTCTTAAATTGGGAAGTGCAATTTCCCTTCTATTAGTTTTAAAACATTGCTGGGAATAACAGACATAAATGGAATTGACTTAAGGATTTTTCAGGATAAGGAAGGATTTTCTCAAGAAGCTAATATTCCCAGGTAAAGGTAATATGTTGCTTGATTTCTCAATTTTGCTTTGCTGGGACTGAAAATCATGGTGGGATAATATTTGAGCATGTTTCCTGTTAGGATTAACATCACAAGGGACAGTGTTCAGGGTCCATTGTGAATGTCAGTTTGGATAAACCAAGACACGTATCTCTCCTACTAGACGGCAGTCTGCTGGGTGGATTTTTGCTCACCCTAGGACTCTGTGGTCCTGTCCTGGGTCCTGTGGCAGAAGCTCTTACTGGCTCAGACACTGGGAGCAAGTTTAGCTGGAGAAAGCCTTTGGAATCAGGCTGAGACCACCATGCTTGATGAATTGCTAGCTTTTACCAACACATGTTTTAGCCCAAGAGAAATAAACACGTCAGTAATATATAGTGTAAGATGATTCTCTTTGCTTTCTTCTCCTTTTCCTCTTGATTAATTTTCTTCTTCCTTTTTCCTTTTTTCTCTCCTAATTTTGTCTCTCTCCTCTCTAATCCCCATCCTTTTTTACTGTTCTTCAAACTCACTTTTTGGATTTCTTTCTTCCCCACCCCCCCTTTTCTTCTTCCTCCCCAAAAGGCTGGCATTTTATAGCAAAAGGTGAGTTTTATTGCTACTTGGAAGGCAGCTAAGGGAAGAATCCTGAGGGAAGCAAGATAAAATAACGGAGTTTGAGAAATGCACTTAACAGAACAGACAGTGGAAAGAATCTTTCCCAAGAATTATCACTTCCCAGTTTTCCAACTGCTAAGCAACAAATCACACACCAAGTCAAGGCCATTCTGCTATTAGGGAAGTGGTTCCTGTGACTCATTCTTAATTTGGAGTCTCAACCTGTGCTGAAAGTTTCTGGAAGTGGAGGAATGGCATTCATTTCACCAGTGCTTGGTCTCTGAGCATGATTCCCAGCAGCCTGGGCCACACGTACATGCATACACGTGCATGTCTACAAGTCCTTGCCACTTTGTTGGAGGCTCCGTGCAAGACATGAGTCTCAGAGAGTAACAATGTACTTCATTGTCCACCCTGCAATATTTCTGAGTGAAAAGAATGTTACCAATAATGAAGCTAGGACAACAGGTGTAAGTGAGCTGGCCCCAGGCAAACAAGACATGTGGTCACTTTAGTTTGAGGGAAGATTGCAGTCCAGTCCCTAAAGATGAATTTTCTTGTCTTAGTTCTATGTTCTCATGTTTGCCTTTTTTTCCGCCACTTGGCATCAGAGCCTCTTTCATATTAAGGAATTGGGCTCCTCAGTCTCCTTAGGAGTCAGAAGCCAGTCTTCCACTCTGTTTTCTTAGACTCCTTTGCCCTAGGGCACAAATAAGTAACCTGATTTGCCTGGCAGACACACCCACAGGGACTTTGGTTTGGGAGCTAGTGGTTGGAAAGACTGGTGTTTCCAAAGAGCAGCCCACAGTTTCCAGGTGCAACAGGGAGGGTGGTCCTGTCCTGGGATCCAGAGCCCAGGGGCAGAGAATGTGATGCATAGCTCTAACTCTCCTTCTCTAGTCCTTTAGATTCTGTGAAAATTACTGTATTATCATCAAGGTGTTGCTGTGAGAATTAAATGTGAAACCATATGGGGGACAGAGCATATCACTGCAAATTAATTCCTCTATTCCACAAACGGGTGCTTGGCCTTGAATTCCAGGCACAGGGGCTGGGCAGTAAGCCAGGATTGAAGCATGGAAGGGGCTTGCTGGTGGCAGCCTTATCTTCTCTATTATCTGAAAACCCATCTCTGGCCCCTGTGGGCACGCTTGCTCTACAAGCATCCGGATGGGAACAGGGAGCCAGGGGCTAACTGGACCACCAGCCTTAAAAAGTGCATGCTCTCTGGGAGCACTTCGCGCTGTTTCTCACGAGGCAGCCAATGACATTTTAGACAGAAAAGTTCTACTTCCTGGATTGTTATTTCTGCTTCCCTCCGAAATGCTAATTGCCAGAATTGCTCTCCCAATAGTTGTGACTACCCAAATCCACCTCATCACCCATTTCCATGTATCCCTGAAGAATAGTACAATCCCAGTTAAGATCCATTGAGTTACTTCCTATTACAGTGCCCTCTCCCTAGAAGAGTTTTGACTAACACATCTTTCACCATTTCATGACATTTTTAGAAATGTTTTATGTCCTAGTGATGTTTTAGTGCCCCTTACAAATTGGCCCCTACAGAACTTCCCACCCACCCATTCTACTGTTTAGTCCAGCTCAGCCTGGGACAGTCTTAGGGTAGAGTACTAAAGAAGGTTCTTCAAAGACAGATTTTGCCTGATTTGGCTAAAGACCCATCATGAAGCCAAATTTGAAGGAAAAAGTAAAGCACCCACTACTCATTTTATTTTGGCTTACAGTCCTGTGCAGTAGCATTTTCACTTATTTTTTAAAATTTATCTTTATTGTTGAAAGTAATGCAACATTTTCACTTATTGAAAGTGAATGCTATTTTGGGAGTGATACCTCCTACTAGACCTTCTTCAGAGCCTGGAGTTCAGCCTGTAGGCAGGAATCTGGTCCAGTGGAGATCCCCCAGGCAGTGCCTGCTGTGTGAGGATAGTGCTGGCTATAGGAGGAAGCTTATTTTGTATTAAATAACACCAGGAATCCTGATTTACAGGACTTTCACCCACAGGATTAACTACACCTACAGAATTAGGCATTGTTTTCCCAAGGCACATGACAAATAATACATATATAATGGCAGAATGATAAAATATTTTGGTTTAGGTTCTTCTCTTTTTCTAAATAAGAAAGGGAAGTCATCAGCATTGCAATGACTTTTACCAGATCATCATCATAGCAGCAAGCCACATGTCCTTCGTGTGAGATGCTGTTCTAACAGTGAACATTCTAAACTAGCTCATTTGAGCCTCATGACAGTTCTTTTAGGTAGTTATTATCATCATAATCATCATCACTATTTCACAGATGAAGAAACCAAGGCACAAAGAGATGAAGAAGTTTATCTATACAATCATATAATTGCCTGAGCCAGGATTTGAACTATGGACATTCATCTCCAGAGTCTGGATGGTCCTCAGGAGGTGAAAGCAGCATTTTAACCTGAATGTGTTGGCTTTTAGGAATGATAGACTTCCCCTGTCTGTCTCCCTGCCTCTTCCTCTTGATTTCTTTCCTTCTCCATCATAGGGGATCTCCTCTCCACTGAGACTGCTCCTCCGTGTTTGCTGTCCCTATCTCATTGAGAGCCTCACTTTGACATTTCCATGCCCATTGCCTTTCAGCTTTTACTCTGCCTTTCTTGCCAAATGCAAATAATTAGTGTTCTTTTGCTGTTCCTTGTTTCTGGTACAACAGGACAATGAGGGGAGCACAGATCAATGTTTCTCAGAGCATAGCAGTGGCAAGGGTTGAAAAGAGGGAACCCTGGTAACCCAACCGGAGGTAGAGACAATTTCCTTGCTCCATTGATGTCTCTCCCAGGGAAGAGATTCTCAGTAGAGGAGCCAGCTCTGGATTCAGAGGAAGCTGTGGCAATTTAAATGGTGGTGGTGGTGGTGGTGGTGTGTGTGTGTTAACAGTTGCCATGCAGGGAGGATACAGAAGTCTCAAGCTAGGTGATTCCCTGAATAGCAAGCATAGGCAACACCATTGCAGAAGTTAAATATTTCCCTGCTCTCATATTGGGTAGGGTGAGAGAGTGAATGAAAACTTGAAATGAAAGGGACCCACATTCTGTGGATGCCTGCGCTTGCCTTTTATTTCCTCTCCATTCTAGCCACAGCCCAAGTTTGCCTTTGAGCCAAGGAAGCTGAATAATTTTCCTTCATCTTTGCTGAAAGACTTGCTGTCAAATTCCATGCAAGTTGATTCTGCTGATTTGCATGAGTGGAAATATAATCTGATGAAGATGTAAATGTACACAATTGTTTTCTTATCTGTAGGCTTTTTGTTTCTTATTTGGAAAGAGTCTAATTTAAATATGCCCATGTGAAGTAACTTACAGGGGCTCACACATCACCAAGTGATTACATTAAAAGATCTCTTTTGGTTAATTCTGGCTTCTCTTTTATATCAATTCATTTGGTCATGCTTATGATAAGAACTTGTGAGCATTTATATTAAAAATATAATGAGAGCTAAGATACAAAGATAAGCAAGAAATGTGCCCTGCCTTCTATGAGCTTACAATGAGATACATTTTTAAAAAGTATTTTGAAGTCATTTGGAATTTGAAATGAATTTTCCATATAAACAAGGTTCTAACATATTGCAGCTATATAGTACTTTATCGTTCACAAAATAGTATCATAATCATAGGAAAGAAAACAAAAGCCTCTTCAGCTCCTTATATACTTGAACAAGGCAGTGAGGAACCAGTTCTGTTAAAATCCAGAGCTCTCACCATTGCAATCCTGGGCTTTTCCTTTGCCCACTTCACTCGGAAGTGGAACTACCAAGGTGACAGGATATGATCTTGAGTTTTGGGTGAGGCATGCCAGTGGATCCCAGCTTTTGAATATCCCTTACTTTTGTAGTTGATACTCCTAAATTATCTTTTGTGGACCTAATTTAGACTTTCTTACAATGGTCAATAGGATAGCTCTACATTTTGATACTGCCTGCCAACCTCTAATAGTTTGTGTAGTGTTTTTCACCTCTAATTGTACAATATATTTATCTGTGCAATTATTTAAATATTTTATCTAACTTTCCCCTGATTATTAAAACGCACACACACAACAACCCCCAAACTAATTCAAAGCAGGAGAATGAAAATGCTAGTTTGGTGCCTAAAAATGTATGTTTCAAGTGAATGTAAATATGACAGGTTGGATTATTTTTGGTATGTTGGAACTGGGAACTCTTTCATCCTATTGAGTGAGTTAGGCAAGTGAATGTTCAATTGTGAAGGAAAGAAGAACATAACAACACAATATGATGGAAATAGATTATTAAAGACTGTGCATGAAAGACAAAGCACGGATTGGAATTCTGTAATTTTACTTGTAGCTCCCTGAGAACAGAACCTCCATGCAAGTTGATGGTTTAGACTGTACACCTTTGACTTTCAAACATACTTCAGGGTCAGTATCAGTGGAGTTAAGGGACACTAGAACTACATGGGGTGGAAAGGACTTAATCTCTTTCAGTGAGGCTGGAGCCTTGGCTGCGGAGCAGTGGCAGAGCAAGGCAAGGGGAAAAGAGAAAGGAGAGGTTCAAGCCAGCCAAAGTAGCTTAGAGGGGACATTTTAGAGGTTGTGAGAGGTTGAAAGAGGAAGTTGAGCCTCTTGCTGGGGGTGACACATCTATAAGCAGGAGACATTACTGGTAGAAAGTCACACAGAATGTTTTAAACCCTATAAGCAAAGGAAGGACAAAGAGCTGCACCCAGGAAGAGAGGAGATCATGTTTGATGGGGAAGGCTTCAGGGTGTGTGTGGCATTTGAACATAGTCTAGAAGAATGCAAAAGATTTTTTTCCAGTCAGACATTTGGGGAAATGAGATGATGAGAACAAAATGGGATGGGATGATAATGAGAACAAAAGTGCAGAGCAGGAAATGTAAGCATATGTTTGGGGAAGAGTGAACTGGAGGGCAATTTTAGATTTATTTAAGGTTCATTGAGAAGAAGAAAGAATGATTAAGCTAGAAGGCTAGGTTTTGGCCACATGATGGAGATTCTGGAATTCCATCCTAAACTCTGATTTAGATTTAATTTGTTAGCCACTTTACCTGGTGGTGGGAACCTGGGATTTAGGAGGAAGAAAAAACAGTTATAAAGCTCTGATCATATCTGCCATGAGAGTTCTGAGAGACTAAAGCAGAGAGGTACAAATGGGAATAAGAGGCACTGATCGAGCCAAGAGTTAGAATAAATGTGATTTGGCATGATTGGATTATCAAGGAAGAGAGAAAAGGGAAAGTAAAGAATGATTGAATGAATGGAAGATTGGTTGTGTTATAATAGAAATAGAAAGATGGAGAAAGAAACAAGATAAATTTTAAAGATGTTTCATTTGAGATGTGCCTAGAATATCCTGACAGAAACCTCTGGAGTGTTTGGTAGAATTGGAGGCATGAAACTTGGAAGTAATTTCTTGGAGGTAATGGCAAAAGTAATGGGGATAAGTGAGATTTCCAAAGAGAATATTGAGGGCAGAGGGTCAAGGCCTGTGGTTCAGAATGGTGGGGATTTATGCCTTTAGGATTTGGAGGAGGAAGTAAACCGAGGAGGAGAATTAAGTACAGTGTAAAGGATGGCACAAAGAAGAGTGAACATCAAGAAGGAAATGGTGAGCAATAGGATCAAGTGCTGGAAGTGGCTGAGGATGTGGCTATTAGAGGTCACCAGAGACTCTTAAGTGAGCAGGTCCATTTAGAGAGATGCCTTGATAGCTCCTGTCATATTAACTTGAATGTCTCCACGTGCAAGAGGGAATGCCACTGCTGGGAGTTAAGAACAGAGCAGATAAGAACAGAATATAAGTGGGAGGAAGTTCAGAAGAGCCATGAGGGGAGATTCATCATCAGTGAGAGGCCAGCTAAAGTGAAACAGTATTGGAAGTTGAATCCAATCAGCATGGTTTGAGAATTTTATCCCATGAAAGCAGATGGTGAGTGTTCACAAAGGTTGGAAAGTGGCAAGGCTGTTTTAGCAGGAGACCAAGGAGTTGAGAGACTATGGTCTTGCAAGGGAGGAGGCTGAAATGGCCTACACAGGAAGATGAGTGGTGTATTGGCAGGCATGAGGCCCTGGTCTAGAAGAGCAGAGAGAGGGTGAATGGTTGGCTAACATTAAAGGCATAAAATATATTTAGTAGGAGTGAACGTATGAGCAATCAAGAACTGTTAGGGGAAAGGGATTTTGGAGGTTTGGACTTTTTAGCCAGGGTAAGTTTCAGTAGTGTGATATCTGAGGTTATGACTGAGGAGATGTTGAAATAGAATGGGGCTGAGGTTTTTGAAGTTCCACGGGTATGGGTGGTGGTAAGTCAGTGCTGAAGGGATCATAATACGGGTTCTGAATTCACCAGAGGTAAAGGCAGGGGGGCAGAAAAGGAAGGGAAAAAACTACTATTTGTTGAGCATGTGCCAGGCAATATGCATACGTTTTTCACATCTGTTATAATATTTAATCTTCACAATGCCTTGGAATGGCAACCCTCTAAACTTTGTAGATGAGAAGATGAAGCCTTTCAAGGAGGCCCAAGGTCTCCCAGGTAGTACATGCTGCAGACAGGCTGTGAATAGGAGTCTTATCCCAGGCCTGTGCTGTTTTGTGAGAAGAACCTTAAGCCAAAAGTTGATGTCATTAAAGCAGGATCCCCTGAGGGTCAATGGACAGTAGTGATCAGAATAAGGAGGGTTTGGTATAAACTGGAAGTGTGAATTTCAAGAGAGGAAAAATTGTTTGGCGGTGCTTTGGAAAAGAGGTCTAGAAATGAAAATGCAGAGTCAGTGGCACATCAAAATCTCATATGCTGAGAGGGGGTGGGCTTTGAGGGACTACCAGGGGAAATGAAGATACAATTAGAGGGCCGTGGATATACTGTAATGCTTTAGGCTTATCCCAAGAGGAGCTTTGCCTCCTTATTGCCTTCGAACCAGTACAAATATGACAATTGTTTTCATCCTCTCCATTTCTGTTTTCATGTCTGCCAGGATCAATACTTAAGGATGGGCACTTCTCTGATTGAGCTCGGTAAATATTTCAGGAGCAATTCGAATGGATTCTTTGGAATCCTGAAACATTTATTTAAAATAAGAAAGGTGAAGTGATGGCTATTGCTTCCCTCAATGGAAGGAATGTATTTCGAGCTTTGTAGAAAATTGACTAAATTCTTCATCTTCTTTTTCACTTGTGGTAGGCCAAGTAGAAGGTACAGTAATTTCTGAAGATAACTGTATTTGTACTATTTTGCTTTCTAGGGTCCGTGACTAAAGTCCATTTGCTCTCTCAGCTGAGCATATTTAATTATGAACTTTTAAAATAGTTGATAGGATATTATGAATATTTTTTTTTGCTACTGAGACACTTTATTTTATTTTTTTAAAATCTTTATTGTTGAAAGTATTACATATGTCTCCCTTCTTCCATCATTGATCCCTTTGGTCATTATGAAGATTTTTAATGTGGCTTGGCACTATGAATGGAGTTATGTCTTAGGCATGAATGAGAAATAGTTGACATCAGCAAGTGATTAGCAGGCTCCTGTATGTCATGTTTTCTGGTTTCTAAAGGGCTATTTCCATGAGACTGACATTTATAAGGACCAGTTAAGGCCAATGTCAGCCAAATATTATAAAAGAGTTCAGTCATTATTAAAATTGAGCTTGATCTAACTTAAGTTTCTTTCATTTTTAGTGAATTTCCCTTATATTAACAAATTTATAAACAGAGCAGATTCTTCTTAAATTTTTTTTCTCCTAGGGAAAAATTTCTTTGATTTTATAGTTGTTGAACTTAGAACTTTTTGGCACACTGAATTCCATTCATTTTAGGATTTATTCAGGTGAATTTTGCTCATGTTTCCTTGTTACATGAAAATGTTCCAGATACATCAGGTTTAAATAAAATCTTTGTTTCTGTCTTTGAGTAAGTGTCTACTTTTTTCCTGGTGGTTAGTTGAGATGTGGGACCAAGAAGAGTTATTTGACCTTGTCCTCATCTGCTGTGTGGTCTGGGGTGAAAAGAACCACTCATCTGTTCAAAAAATATTTATTGAGTGCCTGATGGGTCAGGTGCAGTTCTGGGGGCTGGAATCACAGTTGGTGACAAGACAGAAGTCCTTACCCATGAATTTCTGGTGGGAGAGACAGATAATAAATAAATAACCAACTAACTATAAATTGTAATGCCAGGGAGCAGAAAGCAATAAAAAGGAAGGCAGGGAAAAGTGATAGAGAGGCAGAGGAGTGATCATTTTTGTAGCGCTGTCAGGGATGAACTCTCTGAGGAGATGATGTTGGAGCTGAGTTAATGGACTGGGGAAATTTGGCATTGGAGGCTTTGCATTTGCTTTTTAATTAATGCACAAAGCGCTTTAACATGTCATTCAGCTCTCACACAATAGCCCTGTGACGATGTTGCTATCCCCATTGTCAGATGAAGCAACTGAGTACAGGCAGTTAAATGACTAGGCAGAATGCTCAGAGCTGTCTTGACTTTGTTGAAGTGGAGCGTCTGACTTGCACACAACAGATCAGAGCTGCCAGTAAATACGCACCAGTGCACCCAGGAGAGATGCCAGGATGGGTGTAAATCCACACAGAGAAATTGCTGAATGCTGAGGTGGAATGCTGGAAAGGATGGGTCCTCAGAAGTGTCTACCTGGAGAAAAGTTGGGTGCAATTGGTCACTCATTGTTGCCTCTGGTTCAGCCAACTCAGAAAGAGCTAAGACTGCAGATGACCAGTTTCTGACATTGACTTTGGGATATCCCCACTAGCCTTTATTTGAAAGTATTTTTTAAAAATCTGAAATCTGCCTTCATTTTAAATCAGTGCTTCTCAACCTTTTCAATGCCTTGACCCTTTAATACAGTTCCTCATGTTGTGGTGACCCCCCAACCATAAAATTATTTTCGTTGCTACTTCAAAACTGTAATTTTGCTACTGTTAATTAATTGTAATATAAATGTCTGTGTTTTCCGATTGTCTTAGGCTCTACAGCACGGTTCTCAACCCACAGGTTGCGATCCACAGGTTGATAACTGCTAATAGGGTCGCCTAAGACCATCGGAAAACACAGATATTTACATTACGATTCATAACAGTAGCAAAATTACAGTTATGAAGTAGCAACGAAAATAACTTTATGGTTGGGGGTCACCACAACATGAGGAACTGTATTAAAGAGTCACGGCATTAAAAAGATTGAGAACCACTGATTTAAAATGATATTCACCATCCCTCCCCATCAAGTCACACCTCAAGTGTTGAAGAAATGCTGGGAAGCAACTGACAGTAAGCAAAATGCACAACATGCCTTTTTGTTCTTTCCTTTCCATTTCAGAGAGTTCAGGCTTTCTCTAGCTCCCTCTGGAAACAAAACATCTAAACAGTTCAAAACACTGTTGTTATCTTTCACTTTACCCGTGAGCAATGCAAAGAAAATCCTGTGAACTGGCAGATATCATTTTGCTAACACTCTCTCATACATCATAGCTGTGCTTCTCCAAGGAAACCTCCCTTTTTCTCATTGTAAGGCTATTTTTGTTTGGTATTTGGGGAAGTACATAGTTTGACTTCCCTTTTAAATTTCATTCCAGCCCCATCCACTGCATCTTTAAATAGCACTGTTGAGCAGATGCATCATTCAAACTTCATGGAAGGGATTTTACTTGGAATGCAGAGGCTAGAGACCTAAGCCTTGCTTCTGGCTTTGAAGAGGCTCTAGATTGTTGAGGCAGAAATGTGGTTACATGTGCCATCACTGTCCCTTTCCTAAGCCACAGCAGACATCAATAATTGGACCTGGCATTTTTTCATGGTACATCTGGACACAGCCCCAGAATCCTCAATTCATGGCAGCCACTACCAACTACTGGAGTTGACCCATGGATATAACCTCCTTGTCATCTCCAAATAGTCAGAATAATTTCTTGCAGACACATGCCTTTACTGTGCCCACCACAAACTTTAAAATAATTTAAAATGCTCTTAATTTACTCTCCAGATTAGCATCACAGATATAACAGAAACAGAAGAGAATACAGAAGTCTTCCCCTTATCTGAGAGAGATATGTTTCAAGACCCCCGGTGGAAACCTAAAACCTGGATAATACTGAACCCTGGATATTTGATGTTCTTTTCTATACATACTTATAATAAAGTTTAGTTTATAAATTAGGCCAGTATATATTAACAATAGAAACTAATAATAAAATAGAACAGTTATGTCCTGGCCAGTGTGGCTTAGTTAGTAGAGTGTCATCCCCTGCAATGAAAGGTTGCTGGTTAATTTCCCAGTCAGGATAACTTACTGGGGTTGCGGGCTTGATTCCCAATAGGGGGTGTATAGGAGACAGCAGATTTATATTTCTCTCATTACTATTTTTATTTCTCTTTCTCCCTTTCCCTTCTCTCTCTCTCTAAAATCAATAAAACGTATTTAAAAAAATAAAAAATGGAACTGTTATAATAATATACTGTAATGAAAGTTATATGAATGCCTGACTGTAGTAGCTCAGTTGGTTGAGCTTTGTTCCATGCACTGAAAGGTTGCTGGTTCGATCCCCAGTAGGGACATGTATGAAAGGCACACATATTTCTCTCATACTAATATTTCTCCCTCTCTCCCTTCATCTCTCTAAGCATGTTCTTGGTTGAGGATTAAAAAAATTATATGAATGTGGTATCTCTCAAAATATCTTATTGTACTATACTCACTGTTCTTGTGATGATGTGAGATGATAAAATGCCTTTGTAATGAGATGTGTTTGTGGTTTGAGGTGTGACAACAAAAGTAGCACACATTTTTTATTTCTTTCTTCATGATTTCACACATAGAAGACTTGTTCTTACCATAGATTTTTAGCAACCTCAGCATATGATTTTTTTTTCATTCCATATTAAGTTGAGAATTTTCACCTTTTCACTTAAAGGAAGCACTTCACAGCTTCTCTTTGGCATGTCTGAATTGTCACTATCATTACTTTTATGCTTTGGGCATTATTAAGTAAAACAATGTTACTTGTACACAAGCACTGAGATACAGGTGATGGCTACTAAGTGACCAATGGACAGGGAGCGTATACAATGTGGACATGCCGGACCAAAGGATGATTCATGTCCAGGGCAACATGAGATTTCATCACACTACTCAGAACAGTGGCAATTTAAAACTTGTGAATTGTTTATTTTTGAAATTTCCTATTAATATTCTGGACTGAGGTTGACCACAGGTAATTGAAACCTTGGAAAGTGAAACCACAGATAAGGGTAGATTACTGTATCTGTGGTTACTATCATGAGAAGGAAGTGTATTGGAATCTTTGAGAGGGAGTCTAGAAATGTCCATTTTAAAAAAGTTCTCTGGGTTTTGTTAGCATTTCCACCTTTGGGTTGAGAAATATTAGAGCACACTTTTTCAGTTTTTGGCCCAGGCTTTCCCCTCACAATGGAGGGTGGGCACCCTTGTGGGGAAGAGATATCTGGAGAGCATCTTGAGTGGGTGAGAAGCTCTAAGAGGGCCAACTCTACTTGACGTGACCACTCGTCTTCATCAAAGGGAACTGTAGCAGAGGCTGTTTCCTGAGAACAGTGAGGCAAGTCTTGTCCTGTCTAAGCAAAGGGGTTTCCTGCTGCTTTGCCTTTCCTAGGACTCATTTCAGGCCTGGAAAGAAGATGATCTCCTTTGGTGGAAGGGCTGGTGCTCCTGTCAGCACGAAGCTGGCTGGGCACACCTGGTTAGGCAGGAGGCAAGTTCTCTCACAAAGACCCCAATTGTAGCTTTCAGGAAAGAACTTCTTAGAATGTTCAAAAACAACTTGTGAAAATATTTTTTTGGAGGCACCTCATTAGTTTTCACAATAAATGCTCATAACTGGAAGTAATGATTTGGCAGTTACAAGTCAAACTTCAAGTAGGAGTAGGAGACCTATTTCTAGAGAAACAAATAGGGCTGCCTCCCATTGAGCTAAATTCTACTTTGAACTTTCCTAGAGTTTATTTTCCCCAAGGACCTTTGGGAACTGAGCAAATTTCAGTTCATCAATAATACCTGTGTTTATAAATGGTCTATGCCAGAGGACTCAAAGTTTTTTAGAGGTGGCTTCTGTGTGCATGTTTGTTCAGATCATCTCAGAGGGACCTTTCATCTTTGTCTAACATTCAGTGTTGTACAGGGTTGGTGCCAGGGGGCGGGTGTGAGTAGGAAACATTATGACTCTTGGTACTTACAGGAGACCAAATGCCCTGGGAGTCTGCCTCGCATGTGTTACAGTATCTATACCAGCTTGCTGTTTCATAAAATAATTTATGCACTTGTTTATCCATTTGATTATTCAACAAAAGTTAATGATTGCCTACTATATGCTGAATCCCATGCTTTGTGCCGGGAAACATGATACTCATTTGGCAAAACTTGCCCTCAGATAACTCAGAGTCTAGTGAAGAAAATGGACCCACACATAGATGTTTTGAAGCATTAGATTAGGGCATGTTAGAGAAATGTCCTGAACTTTCTGGTGCATAAGCAAAATTATTTAATCTTAATTAGGGAGTAGAGAGAGGTGTCAGGAAGACATTTCATTGAGAAAGACAAATAATGTGCATCTTAATGGATACTCAATGGGATATCATTTTACCCCCTTCCTGTTACCTCCCATTGTAGGTGGGGCCTGGCATCCTCCAAAGCTAAGCCAACAGAAGGAGCCTTGAGTGATGCAACTAAAGCAAAAAAGGGGCAAAGATTATTTGGG